>CM075289.1:1498187-1510210 GCA_037672795.1 Lagerstroemia speciosa | reverse complement strand
TTGCTCGGGCACTACTCGATTATTGCTGTGGCTTGCTCGATCATGGTAGCGGCCTTGCTCGGGCACTTGCTCGATCACTGTTGTGGCTTGCTCGATCACGGTAGCAGCCTTGGTCCAGCACTGCTCGATCACTGCCGTGCCTTGCTGGAGCTCGGTAGTAACCTTGCTAGAGCACTGCTCAAGCAATGTCGTGGCTTCCTCGACCATGGTATTGGCCTTGCTCGACCACGGCGGCATGGCAGCAGCCCCGCTTGACCACGGTAGCACGGCTGCCGCCTTGCTCGACCGCGGTACCCTAGTAGCTTGCTCAACCGCGGTACCCCGGCAGCACCGCATCAGCAATACTCGAGCACAGTAGCACGGCTGCAGCCTTGCCCGACCAGGGTGCCATGGTAGCTTGCTCGACCACGATAGCACAGCAGCACGGCAGCAGCACTGCCCGATCACGATGGCAGCCTTGCTCTAGCACTGCTCGATCACTGCCATGGCTTGCTCGAGCACGGTAGCAGCCTTGCTCGATCACTGCCGTGGCTTGCTCCAGCACGGCAGCAACCTTGCTCGATCACACGGTAGCGTGGCAGCAATCTTCCTCGACCACGGTAGCACAGCAGTAGCCTTGGTCGAGCACGGCTCGATCACGGTAGCAACTTTGCTCGGGCACTGCTCGATCACTGTTATGGCTTGCTCAATGACGGTAGCAGCCTTGGTCAAGCACTGCTCGATCACTGCAATGGCTTGCTCGATGACGGTGACAGCTTTGGTCAAGCACTACTCGATCACTACCGTGCCTTGCTGCCGATCAGTAGCAGCCTTGCTCGAGCAGTGCTGGAGCAATGTTGTGACTTGCTCCACCATGGTATCAGCCTTGCTCGACCAGGGTACCATGGTGACACAGTAGCACGGTAGCAGCCCTGCTGGAGCACGGTAGCAGCCCCGCTGGAGCACGGTAGCACGGCTGCACCTTGCTCGACCACGGTAGCAACCTTGCTCGAGCACTGCCATTGGTTGCTCGACCACGGTACCACGACAGCACAACAACAACCTTACTCGAGCACGGTAGCACGGCTGCAGCCTTGCTCGACCAGGGTGCCACAATAGCTTGCTCGACCATGGGAGCACGGCAGCACGATAGCAGCCTTGGTCGAGCACTGCTCGATCAATGTAGCAGCCTGCTCGAGCACTGCTCGATCACTGCCGTGGCTTGCTCGAGCACGGTGGCGGCCCTGCTTGAGCACTGCTCGACCACGGTACCGCGGTAGCAGCCTTGCTCGACCACGGTACCAAGGTAGCACGCAGCAGCCTTGCTCGATTGCACGGTAGCGTGGCGGCAACCTTCCTCGACCACGGTAGCACGGTGGCAACCTTGCACGACCACGGCACCGTGGTAGCACAGCAGCATGTAGCATCCTTGCTTGACCACAGTGGCACGGTAGCAGCCTTGCTCGATCACCGCCGTGGGAGTGCTCGATCACCGCCGTGGCTGTGCTCGATCACTGCTGTGCCTTGCTCGAGCACGGTAGCATCCTTGCTTGAGTAGTACTCGATCATTGCCGTGGCTATTGCTCTACCACGGTACCATGGTAGCAGCCTTGCTCTAGCAGTGCTCGATCACTGCTGTGGCTTGCTCGATCACGGTTGCATCCTTGCTCGAGCAGTACTCGATCACTGACGTGGCTATTGCTCGACCACGGTACCACGGTAGCAGCCTTGCTCGAGCATGGTAGCGTTGCAGCAGCTTCATCGACCACGGTACCATGGTAGCACGGCGGTAGCCTTGCTTGACCACGGTACCGCGGTAGCGTAGCAGCAGCTTCCTGGACCACGGTACCATGGTAGCACGGTGGCAGCCTTCCTTGACCACGGTACCACGGTAGCGTAGCAGCACGGATGTGGTAGCGTTGCAACAACTTCGTTGACCATGGCACCATGTTAGCACGACGGTAGCCTTGCTCGACCACGATATCAGCCTTGCTCGAGCTGCGCTCGATCACTGCTGTGGGCTGCTCGCTCACGCTACACACTTACTCGAGCTGTACTCGAGCAGTACTCGAGCATGCCAGTCCCTTGCTCAATCAAAGCTCCAGCAGAAGCGGGTGGTGTAAAATTCGGGGGTCAAAGTATCACCTTCTAGGAAGGAGAAAAACTTAAAATAAGCTCTTTAAGGGGGTAGAGGTGTAGCCTGCCCCCTTATGCCCGCTATGCCTCTCGCCGCACATCCGTCACTACGTAGCGTAGTGATGTGCTCAGGTGCTAGTAGCGCTGCTACCGACCACCGCGGCAACTCTGGCATCGCCGGTAGCCGGGTCGTGGTCGAAGCTAGCCTGGTGGGTCGCGTGCACATTCTTGTGCTCGTGGCGGGCGCTGCAGCCCGGGGTATCATCATTTGGCAGCACAATTCATGCTTGACCGCGGCACCACGGTAGTAGCACGGCTCGAGCACTGTTGTGGCCTTGCTCGATCACGGTAGTAGCCTTGCTCGAGCAGTGCTCGATCACTGCTGTAGCACCGTAGCAACCTTGCTCGACCAGGGTGCCAGGTGGCATGGCAGCAGCCCCGCTTGAGCACGACAGCACGGCTGACGCTTTGCTTGACCGCGGTACCACGGTAGGTTGCTCGACCACGGTAGCAACCTTGCTCGAGCACTACCATTGGTTGCTCGACCACGGCACCAAGGTAGCACAGCAACAGCCATACTCGAGCAAGGTAGCACGACAGCAGCCTTGCTCGACCGAGGTGCCACGGCAGCTTGCTCGACCATGGCAGCAAGGCAGCACGGTAGCAGTCCTAGTCGAGCACTGCTCGATGATGGTAGCAGCCTGCTCGAGCACGGCTCGATCACTGCCGTGGCTTGCTCGAGCACGGTAGCAGCCCTGCTGGAGCACTGCTCGACCACGGTACCACGGTAGCAGCCTTGCTCGACGGCGGTACCAAGGTAGCACGGTAGCAGCCTTGCTCGACTGCACGGTAGCGTGGCGGCAACCTTCCTCGACCACGGTACCACTGCAGCACGGTGGCAGCCTTGCACGACCACGGCACCGCGGTAGCACAATAGCATGGTAGCAGCCTTGCTCGACCACGGTGGCACGGTAGCAGCCTTGCTCGATCACTGCTGTGCCCTGCTTGAGCACAGTAGCATCCTTGCTCGAGTACTACTCGATCACTATCGTGGCTATTGCTCAACCGCGGTACCATAGTAGCAGCCTTGCTCGAGCGGTGCTCGATCACTGCTGTGGCTTGCTCGATCACGGTAGCAGCCTTGCTCGAGCAACGTAGCGTTGTAGCAGCTTCGTCGACCACGGTACCATGGTAGCACGGCGGCAGCCTTGCTCGACCACGGTACTGCGGTAGCGTAGCAGCATGGTAGTGGTAGCGCTGTAGCAGCTTCCTCGACCATGGTACCGTGGTAGCACGGTGGCTGCCGTGCCACCGTGGCGGCAACCTTGCTCGACCACAGTACCGCGGTAGCGTAGCAGCACGGTAGCAGCCTTGCTCCAGCACTGCTCCATCACTCCCGTGGCTTGCTGCAGCTCGGTAGCAGCCTTGCTCGAGCAATGCCATGGCTTGCTCGACCACGGTGTCAGCCTTGCTTGAGCAGTGCTCGATCACTGCTGTGGGCTGCTCGCTCACGCTACACACTTACTCGAGCATTACTCGAGCATGCCAGTCCCTTGCTCGATCAGAGCTCAAGCAGAAGCGGGTGGTGTAAAATTCGGGGGCCACAGTATCACCTTCTAGGAAGGAGAAAAACTTAAAATAAGCTCTTTACGGGGGTAGAGGTGCAGCCTGCCCCCTTATGCCCGCTATGCATCCCGCCGCACATCCATCGCTACGTAGCGTAGCGATGTGCTTCGGTGCTGGTAGCACTGCTACCGACCACCGCGGCAACTCCAGCATTACCGGTAGCCGGGTCGTGGTCGAAGCTAGACGGGTGGGTCGCGTGCACATTCTTGTGCTCGTGGCGGGCGCTGCAGCCCGGGGTACGATTGTTTGGCAGCACAATTCGTGGTTCCTAGTGATGTACCCCGCGATCGGCACGTTTCGGTAATCGATCTGTACCGTGCTACGGTTATCGATCTTCGCCGCGCTGCTCGATCATCGACCGTCCCTTGCTCCATCGTCCCTTACTCGATCATCTGTCACGCGTTGCTCGATCACAGTATTACGTTGCTCGTGGTATGCTATAGCGTTGGTTTGTTCTCGCGTCTAGCACCCGGTCGCGGTCTAGCCGGTTGCCCACTTTCCCAACCGAGGAACTCCTCAGAGCAGGGCGGCGGGTATGTTCGTGTGGCTGTGCACCAGCATGCGTGATGGCTTGTGAGTGGTGATATGGTCGTGCTTGCTGGTAGGCCCAGTGGTGGTATGGCCGCAGGACTATTCGCTCGCCGACTCCTCAATGCACGTTGCAGGCGTCTTGCCTCGTGACATTACAGTCGGTTCCTGTGATGTCTACCGTGCCGAGTAGTACTCAATGTCGTGTGTGTGCTCTCCAACGATTGCCTTCCGAGGCTATTGTTGGACAATGCAGTGGCCCCCCTGCACCACCCACGCAGCCACAGTGATGGTTGCTGCGATGGCTCAGGGGTGCTAGCTCGACCTCTCGGATGCAGAACATTTCATAGGCACGTGGCCCTCGGCCTACCTGTGCCTGGATTGTTATGCTTCGTAGGAATGACGCTCGTGCCTTGTCCGTGCCACTCCCAGCCTAGCGCTGGCGAGGCACACTGGCGGGCACGACGCCGTCGATGGATGCTACCTGGCTGATCCTGCCAGTAGTCATATGCTTGTCTCAAAGATTAAGCCATGCATGTGCAAGTATGAACTAATTGAGACTGTGAAACCGCGAATGGCTCATTAAATCAGTTATAGTTTGTTTGATGGTATCTGCTACTCGGATAACCGTAGTAATTCTAGTGCTAATACGTGCAACGAACCCCGACTTCTGGAAGGGATGCATTTATTAGATAAAAGGTCGACGCGGGCTTTGCCCGATGCTTTGATGATTCATGATAACTTGACAGATCGCACGGCCATCGTGCCGACAACGCATCATTCAAATTTCTGCCCTATCAACTTTCGATGGTAGGATAGTGGCCTACTGTTAGACCCTTAGAGTGGTATACCGATACCCGCCTACGACGAGCATGCCTCGGGCTGTGGTAGCGGGCAACGTGTTGGGTGGGCACGTTATCGACCAAGTGTCGAGGCATTGGATTGCGATGCACATGACTGTTCGAGTAAGGCACTGTGAAGGTGCTTGAGCATTATACGGGTTCTTGATCATAACTGTGGTTGCTAGTACCCGGGAAGCGATGAAGCTCAGAGGCTATCCCCGGGATACATGCTACGGATGCTATGGAGTGCCTGAGCAGCGTTCCTGGAGCAGATGCGGGCCACGGTGGAAGGATCAATCAAGGCCCTGGATCACAACTTGCCTTATTCGGAGCAGCAGGAATCATGGCATGGATCCAATCAATCCATGATTGGGGGAGGCAACCATGGATACGCCTAGGAGCCACTTATGGAAGTCAATCACGCCAGATATGGAAGTTAACCAAGGATCGGGGGATCCAACAGGGCAAGCGGATTCTTAGGAGGAGAATCAGCCCTATCTATGGAAGCCAGGTGTGCCAGAACGGGAAGCTTGCGAGGATCAGGGATCCAACATGGCAAGAGGAATCTCAGGAGGAGAATATTCCCGGCACACATGGAAAGTCTTGATAGAGATTGGTCAACTGCCTTGTATAGACTTGTCATTAGGGAAAATCTAGAATACCTGGCTTATTTGGGTTGTTGGGCTTCATGTATAAATAGGCGTGTACTCTCATTTGAGTCATTCACTTGAGAATTCACATTCAGGCAAGAGAGAGCACGAGAGAAACACTGTGAGGAGAGTGGGGGTGCTGAGCCTATTGTGAGGATTGAGTGGGGAGTGTAAGCAGTCGGTGCTGTGAGGCACATACTCGATTAGAGTTTTGTAACATTGGGTTTTTGTAACTTGTTGTGAGATAATACAAGATGCTTTTTGTCCCAACTTCTACTTGTGTTGTTTTGATCGTCTCTAGGCTCGTGAGCCTCGGTTGTGCGGATTTTGTTGGCTGGTCGAGAGAGAGTGCTGTTGACACCTAGTGGTAGCCAGGGTATTCAGTAGCACCCTTGGCCCCGTGACAGTTGGTATCAGAGCCCCGGTTTTGGCAACATCACAACCGTGACGACTCGATCAATGGAGGCACTGCAGGAACGTATGGCGGCCTTGGAGAGGCAAGTTTGATGCGAACCTCGCCAACACCGTGATGAAACCCAATACCAAATATGATATGAACCTCACCAATTAGTGACGAAACCCGTATTCGACTAAGGTCTCCAAGAAACGTGTCCTTATCAAGCTCGAAAGGTGGAACCTTGACCCATTACCTATAGAGAGGTAAGAACCTTGGTATAGTGAAGACGCCACAATCAACTATGGAAGGGTTGATTGATAAGTCGGGGATGAATGCCATGGATTACTCCGATAAGTTCATCTGGATGAATGCCACGGATTACTCCGATAAGTTCAATGGTTCTAAAGAACCAAATAAAATAAAAACTCATTCTTATTGATTCATTATCTGAATGAATGAAAAATACAATGTGACCACTTGAGTATTTATAGACTCCTAATAAAAATATAAAATTTGTAAATATATCCTATCAGCTATCCTAAAGATATGGTAAATATATTCTAAATATATCTAAAAGATATCTTAAGAATATTCTTAGGAAAC
This sequence comes from Lagerstroemia speciosa, assembly GCA_037672795.1. NCBI lineage: Eukaryota > Viridiplantae > Streptophyta > Magnoliopsida > Myrtales > Lythraceae > Lagerstroemia > Lagerstroemia speciosa. The sequence continues at coordinate 1,503,449 of CM075289.1, read as the reverse complement.
CACAATATTTCCTAAATATAACAAAAATATACTCTCCTAATATATTCAAATGATAATACAAAATATGCAATCAGCTCATAAAAACAAATATAACTTCATATCTCTGAAATCTTCTTGTCGGTTTGAAGCTCCTCTTTCCTTGAAACTGATATTGACTTCTATTCTTGATATCCTCATCTTGATTCATATCATTCCCCTCCTCTTGAAAAGGATTTGTCCTCAAATTTGAATGGTGGAGAACTCGAGTTGATCTATCTTCATGTGGAAGTCGCTTGGAACACCTCTTTGTTGGAAGCTCGATCATTCTGTTGGCTCAATTTGTTTCTTCTTTTCCCGGTCTTTGCACCCTTTAATTTTTTTCTCTCACTTTTTTTCTTTCTTTTTTTTTTCTCTCTTTTTTTTCTTTTTCTTTTTCTTTTTTTTAAGAACACAAAAACAAAGAATAATGAAAAAAAAAAAAGATAACCTAAAGGATAGATAGAACCTGAACTAGAACGTTGGCTCTGATACCAAATGATGCGAACCTCGCCAACACCGTGATGAAACCCAATACCAAGTATGATATGGACCTCACCAACTAGTGACGAAACCCGTATTCGACTAAGGTCTCCAAGAAACGTGTCCTTATCAAGCTCGAAAGGTGGAACCTTGACCCATTACCTATAGAGAGGTAAGAACCTTGGTATAGTGAAGACGCCACAATCAACTATGGAAGGGTTGATTGATAAGTCGGGGATGAACGCCATGGATTACTCCGATAAGTTCATTTGGATGAACGCCACGGATTACTCCGATAAGTTCATCTGGATGAATGCCACGAATTACTCCGATAAGTTCAATGGTTCTAAAGAACCAAATAAAATAAAAACTCATTCTTATTGATTCATTATCTGAATGAATGAAAAATACAATGTGACCACTTGGGTATTTATAGACTCCTAATAAAAATATAAAATTTGTAAATATATCCTATCAGCTATCCTAAAGATATGGTAAATATATTCTAAATATATCTAAAAGATATCTTAAGAATATTCTTAGGAAACCACAATATTTCCTAAATATAACAAAAATATACTCTCCTAATATATTCAAATGATAATACAAAATATGCAATCAGCTCATAAAAACAAATATAACTTCATATCTCCGAAATCTTCTTGTCGGTTTGAAGCTCCTCTTTCCTTGAAACTGATATTGACTTCTATTCTTGATATCCTCATCTTGATTCATATCAAAGTTGCTGCAGTGACTGAAGGTGCGCCTTTGCTGAACACTGTTCATGAGCGCATCCTTGCTCTCGAAGACAATGTCGAAGAGGGCGATGACCTTGCTGGGACATTGACAGACCTTGTAAAGTGTCTAGTCTCTGATGTCGCTGCGCTACGAGACGACATGGTCTTGATCAAGCGACAACTGGCTACTCAAGGAGTAGCATCCGGGAGTGAGACTCGTGGGAAAGTGAAGATCCCCGAGCCCAAGGCATTTGAGGGTACTCGGAGTTCAAAGGAGTTAGAGAACTTCCTTTGGGACATGGAGACCTACTTCGATGCTGCGAAGGTCCCAGAAGCAGACAAGGTCATGGTTACCACCATGTACTTGGCGAATGATGCTAAACTATGGTGGCGGACGCGGGTTCAAGATGCCCTCAGTGCAGGGAGACCACGTATTGAGACATGGCAAGCATTGAGGCTGGAGTTGAAGGAGCAGTTCCTTCTGAGCAACACTGCCTGGGTTGCTCGGGATGCACTCGGGAAGCTAAGGCAGACCAGCTCGGTGCGTGACTACGTCAAGCAATTCAGCTCCTTGATGCTTGACGTGACCGATATGTCAGAGACAGACAAACTGTACATGTTTCTAAAAGGCTTGCAACCGTTGGCTAAACTAGAGCTCAGACGCCAAGGCCTGAAGGACCTCCCGACGGCTCTCACAGCGGCTGATGCACTGCTTGACTTGCGCAACACTCATATGGAGGACAGTGGGAAGAAAGCACAAGGCAAGGACAAGGACAAGCTGTCCAAGTCCGCAGCCAAGGGAAAGGAGGATAAGGGCAAGAAGAAGCTCACTCGTGAGGACAAGGGGAAGCAGAAGGCGAACATGGGGAGTGGCTCCTTGAAGAAGGATCCCCAGACGCACCCTGGCTGCTTCATATGCAACGGTCCCCACAAAGCCAAGGAATGCCCGAAGAGAGAGAAGCTCTCGGCCTTGGCAGATCAGGACTCCGACTGAGCGGGAGTGCTACGTGCATCTTCGATGCAGGCATTGAGCGCAATCTGTTCAGATTGCTCAAAGGCTCCCTATGGGTTGCTATTTGTGGATGTGCTACTCAATGGCCGAAAGGTGTCGGCATTGGTAGACATGGGAGCCTCCAACACATTCGTGTCGCACAGGATGGTGCGACCACTTAGGCTGTGAGTGGAGCGGCACAACTGCCATCTGAAGGCAGTTAACTCGAAGAGCCAGCCTATTGGTGGCATGGCTAAAGGCGTTCCTATCAAGATTGACTCATGGGAAGGAAGCCTTGACATCATGGTTGTTCCGCTGGATGACTATGATCTAGTCCTCGGGAGCAACTTCTTCGTGGAGGCCTCAGTTACGATCTCGATGCACCTCGGTGGATTCATGATCGGTGATCCACGACACCCATGCTTTGTGAGGGGTTACAAGAGTTTCAGTCGAAGCAAGGAGATCTCGACGGAAACGGTGTCGGCTATGCAGGTAGCACGAGGGTGGAAGAAGGGCTACCCCACCTACTTGGCGGCGATAGTCAAGGTGGGGGGGGGGGGGGGGGGGGGGGGGGTGGGGGAAGGTAACCATCCAGAGCCGGAAGTACCTTCGGAGATTGCTAAGGTACTTGATGAATTTCGGGATGTGATGCCTGAGGAATTGCCAGCCGGTTTACCACCACGGAGGGCGGTAGACCACAGGATCGAGCTACTGCCGGGAACAAGACCACCGGCGAAGGCACCCTACAAGATGTCGCCCAAGGAGTTGGGGGAGTTGCGGAAGCAGTTGGGTGAACTGCTAGACTCTAGGAAGATCCAACCTTCCACGGCACCCTACGGAGCACCTGTGCTGTTCCAGGAGAAGCACGACGGGTCCCTACGGCTATGCGTTGACTACCGAGGACTCAATAAGGTGACTGTGAGGAACAAGTACCCTGTGCCTTTGATAGCTGACGTGTTTCATCGTCTGAGCAAGGCAGTCATTTTCTCGAAGTTGGATCTACGCTCGGGATACTAGCAGGTTCGCATTGCGGAGGGTGACGAACCAAAGACAACGATGGTAACTCGTTATGGCTCCTACGAGTTCCTAGTCATGCCGTTCAGATTAACGAACGCCCCTGCCACGTTTTGCAACTTGATGAATGACGTATTCCACGATGTGCTGGATAAGTTCGTGGTCGTCTACCTCGATGACATCGCGGTCTATAGCAGGGACATGGAGGAGCACCTCGAGCACTTACGGTTTGTGTTCGAGCGACTGAGGCAGCATTCTCTCTATGTGAAGCGAGAGAAGTGCGAGTTTGGCATGGAAGAGATACACTTCTTAGGCCATATCATGGTTCACGGATGTGTGCGCATGGACCCCAAGAAGGTGCAGGCAATTCGAGATTGGCCAGCACCGAAGACGATGGGCAAATTGAGGAGCTTCCTGGGGTTAGCAAATTACTACTGGAAGTTCATCAAGGGGTATTCTAAGAAGGTCACTCCCCTTACAGACCTACTGAGGAAGGATCGAAGTTGGGAGTGGGACGACTTGTGTGACGTTGCGTTCCACAAGGTTAAGGAAGCCATTGTGACAGAGTCGGTGCTCAGGCTTCCTGACTTCGAGAAGCCTTTTGAAGTACACACCGATGCCTCTAATCGTGCAGTTGGAGGTGTGCTCGTGCAGGACGGGCGCCCTGTTGCGTTCGAGAGTTGGAAGCTGAAGCCTGCGGAGCATCGCTATTTAGCGCATGAGAAGGAGATGTTGGTAGTTGTCCACTGCCTAAGGGTATGGCGAGAGTACTTGTTGGGGACTTCGTTCGTTGTCAAGACGGACAACACTTTCTTCAAGACACAACCAAAGCTGACCCCGAAGCAGGCTAGATGGCAAGAGGAGCTCGCTCAATATGACTTTGAGTGGGAACACCGACCAGGGAGGCATAACCTCGTGGCAGATGCTCTGAGTCGGAAGAATGTGGAGACTATAGCTGCTATCTCCCAGTTGACTTCGGATTTCCTAAAGGACATCGAGTAGCTGCGCAACAGGACAAGAACTACCAGCTCTTGGTGGAGCAGGTGAAGGATGGCACTGTGCGACGTTACTGGCTTGAGGATGGGCTACTCCATGGGAAGGGTGGCTGCCTATATGTCCCTAGCAGAGGGGGACTACGTCGCAAGCTGATGAAGGAGTGCCACGACAGCCAGTGGGCTGGACATCCAGGGCGGGAGCGCATGCTGGCACTGCTCTCAAGGTCATATACATGGCCTAGGATATCAGACGACGTCGAGGGGTACGTCAAGACCTACCTCGTGTGCCAGCAGGATAAGGTGGAGAGGCGAGCTAAGGCAGGACTTCTCCAACCACTGAGCGTGCCAAAGAAACCGTGGGTGTCGGTTTCAACGGACTTTGTCGCTGGATTCCCTGAAGTCAGAGGGTATGCAGCAGTGATGGTGGTGGTGGACCGGTTCTCCAAATATGTCGTGTTCACTCCAGTGGCCAAGAACTGCACCGCGGAAGCAGTCGCTAATGCTTTCTACCTCTCGGTTGTCAAGATGTTCGGGCTTCCAACCGAGATAGTGAGTGACCGAGACACTCGGTTTACAGGGAACTTCTGGACTTGCTTGTTTGGGTTGATGGGATCCGAACTTAAGTTCTCGACAGCGAATCATCCTCAGACTGACGGTCAGACTGAGAGGATCAACGCTCTTCTGGAAGAGCACCTGCAGCACTATGTGACTGCAAGTCAACGCAATTGGCTAGACTTGTTGGATACGGCGCAGTTGTCCTACAACTTGCATTGGTCCTCTGCCACAGGTTTCAGCCCGTTCGAGCTGGCAATGGGCTACCAACCCCTCACTCCAAATGAGGTGGCCAAGCAGCGGAAGGAAGGACCGTGCCCCACTGCCTACCGGTTTGCTAGGAGTAGGCAGGAGATGGTTGAGGAAGCTTGGGACAGCCTCAACAAAGCTACCAAGCGTATGAAGAAGTACGCTGACCGGAATCGAAGACCGTTGGAGTTCCAGGTTGGGGACTTGGTTATGTTGAAACTGACCC
>CM075288.1:17614506-17784155 GCA_037672795.1 Lagerstroemia speciosa | reverse complement strand
TGCTCGATCACTAATCGATCACTGCTGTGGCTTTCTCGATCACGGTATCGGCCTTGCTCTAGCACTGATCAATCACTAACGTGGCTTGCTCGATCACAGTAGCATCCTTGCTCGAGCAGTACTCGATCACTGCCGTGGCATTTGCTTGGCCACGGTACCACGGTAGGAGGCTTGCTTGACCACGGTACCACAGTAGCAGCCTTCCTCGTCTTTGGTACCAAGGTAGCATGGTCGCAGCTTTGCTCGAGTACGGTAGCATTGTAGCAGCTTCCGCGACCACGGTAGCACGGTGGCAGCCTTGCCCGTCCACGGTACCACGATGGCAGCAGCACGGTAGCAGCCTTGCTTGAGCAGTGCTCGATCACTAATTTATCACTACTGTGGCCTCTTCAATCACGTTAGAAGCATTGGTCCAACTCTAATCGATCACTGTTGTGCCTTGCTCAATCATGACAGTAGCCTTGCTCCAGCACTGATTCAATCACTGTGGTGGCTTGCTCGATCACGGTAGCAGCATTGCTCCAGCACTAATCAATCACTGTTATGGCTTGCTCGATCACAGTAGCAGCCTTGCTCCCGCGCTGATCAATCACTGTCGTGGCTTTTGCCGGACCACGGTGCCATGGTAGAAGCCTTGTTCGACCACGCTACCATGGTAGGAAGACTGCAACATTGCTCGAGCACGGTAGCATTACAGCTGCTTCGTCGACCACGGTACCACGGTGGCAGCCTTGCTCGACCACGGCACCGCGGTAGCATAGCAGCGCGGTAGCAGCCTTGCTCGAGAAGTGCTTGATCACTGCTATGGCTTGCTCGATCACGGTAGCAGCTTTGCTCCAGCACTGATCGATCACTGGTGTGCCTTGCTCAATCACGGTAGTAGCCTTGCTCCTGCACTGATTGATCACTGGTGTGGCTTGCTCCATCAGGGTAGCAACATTGCTCAAGCACTGCTTGATCACTGCCGTGGCTTGCTCGATAACAGCAGCAGCCTTGCTCCAGCACTGATCGATAACTGTCGTGGCTTGCTCGATCATGGCAGCATCCTTGCTTGAGCAGTACTCGATCGCTACCATGGCTTTTGCTCGGTGACGGTACCATGGTAGTAGCCTTGCTCGACCACTGTACCAATGTAGCACGACCGCAGCTTTGCTCGAGGATAGTAGCATTGCAGCAGCTTACTCGGCCACGGTACCACTGTGGCAGCCTTGCTCGACCGCGATACTGTGGTAGCATAGCAGTGCGGTAGCATAGGAGCAAGGTAGCAGCCTTGCTCGAGTAGTGCTCGATCACTGATCGATCGCTGCTATGGCTTGCTCAATCACGGTAGTAGCCTTGCTCCAGCATTGATCGATCACTGCCGTGGCTTGCTCGATCATGGTAGCATCCTTGCTTGCGCCGCACTCGATCACTACCATGGCTTTTGCTCGGTGACGGTACCACGGTAGTAGCCTTGCTCGACCACGGTACCAAGGTAGCACGGCAGCAGCTTTGCTCGAGCACAGTAGCATTGCAGCAGCTTCCTCGACCATGGCACCACAGTGGCAGCCTTGCTCGACCGCGGTACCGTAGTAGCATAGCAGCGCGGTAGCCTAGGAGCAAGGTAGCAGCCTTGCTCGAGTAGTGCTCGATCACTGATTGATCGCTGCTGTGGCTTGCTCGATCAGTGTAGCAGCCTTGCTCCAGCACTGATCGGTCACTGGTCTGGCTGGCTAAATCACCGTAGCATCCTTGCTCCAGCATTATTCGATCACTGGTGTGACTTGCTCGATCAGGTAGCTGCATTGCTCCCGCACTGCTTGATGACTGGTGTGACTTGCTCGATCATGGTAGCAACCTTGCTCCAGCACTGATCGATCACTGTCGTGGCATGCTCGATCACAGCAGCATCCTTGCTCGAGCAGTATTAGATCACTGCCGTGGGTTTTGCTCGGCCACAGTACCACGGTAGCAGCCTTGCTCGACCACGGTACCATGGTAGCACGGCCGTAGCGTTGCTCGAGCACGATAGCATTGCAGCAGCTTCCTCGACCAAGGCACTACGGCGGCAGCCTTGCTCCACCACTGTACCGCGATAGCATAGCAGCGCGGTAGCGTAGCAGCACGGTAGCAGTCTTGCTCGAGTAGTGCTCGACCACTGATCGAACACTGCTGTGGCTTGCTCAATCATGGTCGCAGCCTTGCTCCAGCACTGATCGATCACTGGTGTTTGCTCAATCATGTTAGCAGCCTTGCTCCGGCACTGATTGATCACTGGTGTGGCTCGCTCATCAGGGTAGCAGCATTGCTTGATTACTGTCGTGACTTGCTCGATCACGGCAGCATCCTTGCTCGAGCAGCACTCGATCACTACCATGACTTTTGCTTGGCCACGGTACCACGGTAGTAGCCTTGCGCGATCACAGTACCAAGGTAGCACGGCCGCAGCTTTGATCGAGCACGGTAGCATTGCAGCGGCTTCCTCGACCACGGTAGCACGGTGGTAGCCTTGCTCGAGCACGGTACCGTGGTAGCATAGCAGGGCGGTAGCGTAGCAGCACGGTAACAGCCTTGCTCGAGCAGTGCTCGATCACTGATCGATCACTGGTGTGGCTTGCTCGATCACGGTAGCAGCCTTGCTCAAGCAATGATCGATCATTGGTGTGGCTTGCTCGATCAGGGCAGTTACATTGCTCAAGCACTGCTCGATCACTGTCGTGGCTTGCTCCATCGCGGTGGCGGCCTTGCTCCAGCACTGATCGATCACTGTCGTGGCTTGCTCAAGCAATACTCAATCACTGCCGTGGCTTTTGCTCGGCCACGGTACCATGATAGTACCCTTACCCGACCACGGTACCAAGGTAGCACGGTTGCAGCTTTGCTCGAGCACGATAGCATTGCAGTAGCTTCCTCGACCATGGTACCATGGTGGCAGCCTTGTTCGACCACGGTATCGCGGTAGCATAATAGCGCGGTTGCGTAGTAACACGGTAGCAGCCTCGCACGAGCAGTCCTCGATCACGGTAGCGGCCTTGCTCCAGCATTGATCGATCACTGGTGTGGCTTGCTCGATCAGGGTAGCAGCGCTGCCCAAGCACTGCTCGATCACTGCCGTGGCTTGCTCGATCATGGTAGCATCCTTGCTCGAGCAGTACTTGATCACTGCCATGGCTTTTACTCGGCCACGGTACCACGGTAGCAGCCTTGCTCGACCATAGTACCAAGGCAGCACTGCCGTAGCTTTGCTCGAGGACGGCAGCATTGCAGCAGCTTCCTCGACCACGATACCATGGTGGCAACCTTGCTCGAACACGGTACCGCAGTAGCAAAGCAACGCGGTAGCGTAGCAGCACAGTAGCAGCCTTGCTCGAGCAGTGCTCGATCACTGCTGTGGCTTGCTCGATCACGGTAGCATCCGTGCTCCAGCACTGATCGATCACTGCGGTGGCTTGCTCGACCACGGTTGCAGCCTTGCTTCAGCACTACTCGATCACTGGTGTGGCTTGCCCCATCAAGGTAGCGGCCTTGCTCATGCACTGCTCGATCATTACCGTGGCTTGCTCGATCACAGAAGCAGCCTTGCTCCAGCATTGATCGATCACTGTCGTGGCTTGCTCGATACTAGATCACTGCCGTGGCTTTTGTTGGGCCGCAGTACCATGGTAGCAGCCTTGCTCGACCACAGTACCAAGGTAGCATGGCCGCGGCTTTGCTCGGGCACGGTACCACGGTGGCAGCCTTGCTCGACCACGGTACCGCTGTAGCATAGCAGCGCGGTAGCATGGCAGCATGGTAGCAGCCTTGCTCAAGCAGTGCTCGATCACTCTTGTGGCTTGCTCGATCACGGTAGCAGCCTTGCTTCAGCACTGATCGACCACTGCTGTGGCTTGCTCGCTCAGGGTAGCAGCCTTACTCCAACACTGATCGATCACTGGTGCGGCTTATTCGATCATGGTGGCAGCCTTGCTCCAGCACTAATCGATCACTGCTGAGGCTTGCTAGGTCATAGTAGCAGCCTTGCTCAAGCACTGCTCGATCACTGCCGTGGCTTGCTCGACAACGGTAGCAGCCTTACTCCAACACTGATCGATCACTACCTTGGCTTGCTCGATCACGGTAGCATCCTTGCTAGAGCAGCACTCGATCAATGCCGTGGCTTTTGCTCGACCACGATAGCACGGCAGCAGCCTTGCTCGACCAGGGTACCAAGCTAGCACGGCCGCAGCTTTGCACGAGTACGGTAGCAGCACAGCAGCTTCCACGACCACGGTACCACATTGGCAGCCTTGCTCGACCACAGTACCGCCGTAGCATAGCAGCGCGGTACCTTAGCAGCACGGTAGTAGCCTTGCTCAAGCAGTGCTCGATCACTGATCGAATACTGCTATGGCTTGCTCGAGCACGGTGGCATTTCTGCAGCTTCCTCGACCACAGTACCACGGTGGCAGCCTTGCTTGAAGACGATAGCGCGGTAGCATAGCAGCGCGGTAGCATTGTAGCACGGTAGTAGCCTTGCTCGAGCAGTGCTCGATCACTAATCAATCACTCCTGTGGATTGCTCGATCACTGTAGTAGCCTTTCTCCAGCACTTATCGACCACTGCTATGGCTTGCTCGATCAGGGTAGCAGCCTTGCTCCACGATCATTGCTGTGGCTTGCTCGATCACGGTGGCCGCCTACCTGAAGCACTGCTCGATCACTGCCATGGCTTGCTCGACCATTGTAGCATCCTTCCCCTAGCACTCATCGATCATTTTCGTGGCTTGCTCGATCACAGTAGCATCCTTGCTCGAGCAGTACTCGATCACTGGCGTGGCTTTTGCTCGGTCGCGGAGCTACGGAAGCAGCCTTGCTCGACCACGGTACCACAGTGGTAGCCTTGCTCGACCACGGTACCATGGTAGCATGGCCGCAGCTTTCCTGTAGCACTGTAGCATTGCAATAGCTTCCTTGACCACGATACCACGGTGGCAGCCTTGCTCGAACACGGTACCGCGGTAGCATAGCAGTGCGGTAGCGTAGCAGCACGGTAGCAGCCTTGCTCGAGCAGTGCTCAATCATTGATCGATCACTGCTCTGGCTTGCTCGATCACTGTAGCAGCCTTGCTCCAGCACTGATCAATCACTGTTGTGGCTTGCCAGATCACGGTAGCAGTGTTGCTCAATCACTGCTCGATCACTGTCGTGGGTTGCTCGATCACGGTAGCAGCCTTGCTCAAGCACTACTCGATCACTGCCGTGGCTTGCTCGATCACGGTAGCAGCCTTGCTCCCGCACTGATCAATCACTGCTGGGGCTTGCTAGATCATAGTAGCAGCCTTGCTCCAGCACTGCTCGATCACTGTCGTGGCTTGCTTGACAACGGTAGCAGTCTTGCTCCAGCAATGATCGATCACTGCCGTGGCTTGCTTGATCACGGTAGCATCCTTGCTCGAGCAGTACTCGATCACTGTCGTGGCCTTTGCTCAGCCACGGTACCACGGTAGCAGCCTTGCTTGACCAGGGTACCAAGGTAGCACGGCCACAGCTTTGCTCGAGCACAGTAGCAGTGCAGTAGCTTCCTCGACCACAGTACCACGGTGGCAGCCTTGCTCGACCACGGTACTACGGTAGCATAGCAGCACGGTAGCATAGCGGCACGATAGTAGCGTTGCTCAAGCTGTGCTTGATCACTGATCGATCACTGTTGTGGCTTTCTCGGTCACAGTAGCAGCCTTGCTCCAGCACTGATCAATCACTGTTGTGCCTTACTCTATGAGGGCAGCCGCATTGCTCAAGTACTACTCGATCACTGCCATGGCTTGCCCGATCACGGCAGCAGCTTTACTCCAACACTGATCGATCACTGTCGTGGCTTGCTCGATCACAGTAGCATCCTTGCTTGGGCAGTACTCAATCACTGCCATGGCTTTTACTCGGCCACGGTGCCACGGTAGTAGCCTTGCTCGACCACGGTACCAAGGCAGCAGGGCCGCAGCTTTGCTCGAGCATGGTAGCATTGTAGTAGCTTCCTTGACCACGGTACAATGGTGGCTGCCTTCCTCGACCACGGTACCACGGTGGCAGCCTTGCTCAACCACGTTACCGTGGTAGCATAGCACGCGGTAGCGTAGCAGCATGGTAGCAGCATGGTAGCAGCCTTGCTCGAGCAATGCTCGATCACTGATCGATCACTGCTACAACTTGCTCGATCACGATAGTAGCCTTGCTCCAGCACTGATAGATCACTGGTGTGGCTTGCTCGATCAAGGTAGCAGCCTTGCTCCAGCACTGATCGATCACTGGTGTGGCTTGCTCGATCAAGGTAGCAGCCTTGCTCCAGCACTGCTCGATCACTGCCGTGGCTTGCTCGATCACTGTAGCAGCCTTCCTCAATCACTTCTCGATCACTAATGTGGCTTACTCGATCACAGTAGCAACCTTGCTCAATCACTGCTCGATCACTGCCATGGCTTGCTCTATCATGATAGCAGCCTTGCTCAAGCACTGCTCGATCACATTGATAAGTCGGGGATGAACGCCACAGAATGCTCCGATAAGTTCAAATAGTTCTTCAAAGAACTAAAGAGAATAATATCTCACATTTTATTAATGAATAATATTATCCATTATCTAAATGAATGAAAATATAATGTGACCCACTTGGGCACTTATAGATTGCTAATAAGAATATATAAAAGATGCAAATATATCCTAATATCTATCCTAAAGATCATAAAAAAGGATATCTTAAGAATATTCATAGGAAACCACAATATTTCCTAAAGATAACAAAAAATATACTCTCCTAATTTATCTGAAATGCAATATAATAGATACATTCAACAGATATAAGCAGATATTGCTCGGTATCTTATTGCTTGTTTTGCTCCCCTTGAGCTCCTCTTTCCCGTGTAGCTGATATTGACTTTTATTCTTGACATCCTTGTAATGATTCACATCAAAACTCATTACAAATGCAGCCCAAAATAGAGCATAAATATTTTTCTCAACAAATTTTTTTTAGCTGAATATCAAGAGTGCAAGAGTTTTGAGAAATATTTCAGCTGAATGTTAGGAGAGCAAGTATTTTGAAGAAATATATCTCAGCCAAATATAAAGAGAAAGAATATTTTCAAGAAAAGGAAGTTGAGAGAACTAAAGAGGCACGAGAGGTACAAGTTAATGTTGATATATTGAAGTTATCTACAAGAACATATCACTTTCCTCTTTTGACTTTTAGAATTTATTACCTTTCCATTTGTTTAGTTTTGAAGATGTGAATAATATTTCCTATTTTCTTATACAGTAACTATTAGACTTACCTTATTAATAGTGTCCTATCACATGATGATGACCACTTAGGAAGGTTATTTTCATGTAAGTATCACACTTTGACCTATTTAACCTATTTAAAGGCTGATGCATAGTCTTAGACGAATTTTAGAGCAGACTATTCATTAGTAGAGTATGAGATTTTATTATCTTTAGTTCTTTGAAGAACTATTCGAACTTATCGGAGTATTCCGTGGCGTTTATCCCGGACTTATCAATCAACCATTCCATAGTTAATTGTGCTATCTTCACTATACCTAGGTTCTTACTTCTTTATAGGTAACGGGTCAAGGCTCTACCTTTAGAGCTTGAGAAGGACACGTGTCCTGGAGACCTTAGTTGAATACGGGTTTCGTCACGAGTTGGTGAGGTTCATATCACACTTAGTATCGAGTTTTATCAAGGTGTTGGCGAGGTTCGTATCATCAATTTACATCTTGGACGACTTGAGGGGGATCATTGAGCCTTGGTGATCGCAATGGAGTCATTACAAGCCAAAGTTACCACGGATCTTCCGTGGATCGACACAAGGGCAGCTCCGTCATCACAGGAAATTTCGGTCGCAATTTGCATTTCAGATGACCTTACACCGATCATTGAGCCTTTGGGATCACAATGGATTCATTTATGGCCAAAGTTCTAATGGATCGTCCGTGGTTTGGGACAAGGGCAACTCGGTCATCAAGGGAACTTTCGGTCTCAGTTTACATTTCAGATGACCTTAGGCCGATGATTAATCCCTGGGGATCGCACTGGATTCATTCCCGACCAAAGTTATGATGGGTCATCCATGGTTCGGAACAAGGGCAATTCTTTTATCGTGGGAAATTTTGGCCTCAACTTACATTTCGGATGACTTGAGGGTGATCACTGAGCCATGGTGATTGCAATGGAGTCATTTCTAGTAAAAGTTAGGACGTACCATCCATGGGGTCAGGACCAGGACAACTCCGACATTGCGAGAAATTTCAAATGACCTGAAGGTGATTATTGAGCATTAGTGATCGCAATAGATTCATTTCCGACCAAAGTTGCAACGGATCACCCCTTGTTTGGGCTAAGTGCAACTCGGTCATCGCGGGATATTTCAGTCTCAATTTACATTTCGAGCGACTTGAGGGCGATCATTGAGCCATGGTCATCGCAATGGAGTCATTTTCGACAAAAGTTACGACAGGTCATCCGTGGTTCGAGACAAGGTCAACTCTGACATTGCGGGAAATTTCAATCTCAATTTGCATTGTGGACAATGTAAGGGCGATCATTGAGCCTTGGTGATCGCAATGGAGTCATTAACAATGAAAGTTACGATAGATCGTTCGTGGTTCAGGACAAGAGCAGCTCCATCATCGCGGGAAATTTCGATCTTAGTTTACATTTTGAACGACCTGAGGGCCATCATTGAGGCTTCGTGATTGCAATGGATTCATTTCCAGCTAAAATTACGATAGATCGTCCGTGGTTTGGCACAAGGGCACGTCAATCTTTGCCGAAAATTTCGGTCTTAATTTACATTTCGGATGACCTTAGGCTGATCATTGAGCCTTCGGATTGCAATGGATTCATTTCTAACCAAAGTTAGATTGATCGTGCGTGGTCTGGGACAAAGGCACCTCAGTCATCGTGGGAAATTTTGATCTCAATTTACATTTTGGATGACCTTAGGCCGATCACCAATCACTGAACCTTGGGATTGCAATGGATTCATTTCCAGCAAAAGTTACTGATACTGAGAGGGTATGATAATAGAAAATGATAGCACTTCAAACTCAAAGGATATAGAAATCACAACTTTAGAGAATGAAAGTGGGAGATGAAATACACTCTTAAAGATATAGATACCTCCACTCTTAAAGATATAGATACCACCAATCTAAAAATATATAGCCAAAATGACCACCTTGGAAGACCACACCAAGGATATAGAATGTTCACCACTCTTGGAAATTCGGGAGATGTTGAACCTTAAGAGAAAACACAAAGCAATCTGAAATTGAATTGAATAAATTGAAGTGTAGTACAATATGATTGCTCTTGGTATTTATAAGACTCCTAGTACTAAAAAAAAGAGGAAAATAAATACATCCTAAAGATATTACAAGTACATCCTGAAGATATTGCAAATATATCCTAAAAATATTAGATAGATATAGGAAAGATTCTATTTTGTCTTCCTAAAATAAATATCGAAATATTCGTAGATATCAACTTGGAATAATATCTAACTTTCCTATTAAATCCATGCTAGCACAATCTTCTTCATAGGGTTGATCATTTGCTTCCGCATCAATCTCCCCTTTTGAAGGAGACTCATCCTCAAGTTGTCACAATCTTCATTCGGATAGTAAGTTGAGAGATCAGAAACATTAAAAGTATTTGAAACTTTAGATTCTTCTAGAAACTCGACCTTGTATGCATTCTCCCCAATACGCTTAAGTATCTTGAGTGGCCTATCAGCGCGGGGCTTGAGTTTTGCATATCTCCCTCACGGAAATATTTCCTTGCGAAGATGCACCTAGATCAAGTCGCCTTCTTTGAACTCTTTATACTTTCGATGTTTGTTTGCTTGATCTCGGTACTTCTCATTTTGCTTAACTATCTTCTCTCGAACCCGTTCATGCACCTTCTTCAATGGTATCGCACATTCTTCAGCTTCAATACTGAATTGCTTGATTTTAGGTGTTGGCACTAGATCGAATGGACTACAAGGATTTTGTCCATAGACAATTTCAAAAGGACTACATCTTGCAGTATGATATTTAGAATGATTATAAGCAAATTCAGCTTGAGCCACTAAAAGATCCCAATCTTGAACATGCTTTCCAATGAAGGTTCATAAAAGATTTCGCAAGCTTCTATTTACCACCTCAGTTTGTCCATCCATTTGAGGATGACAAGTAGTACTAAACTGAAGACGGGTCCCTGTTGACATAATGATTTTTATGATTTGTTTATCCATTCTCGACCTAGAATTCTAAGTTTTAGGCCACTTTCGATACATTTAGAGGTCAATTGCATAGCTTTTCATCATTGGGATTAAATGGTTACGAATGATAGCTTTTAGACCTCTAATATGGACTAGATACTTCCGGTAGTTGTTTGATGTGCAGGGATGGAAGAACACATGTCCAGAAAGATGATGAAGACGTGGCTTGTTCGATGCAGCAACTTTCGGAGGGAATTTCTCATACTCCTTGTGTGAGAAATATGGAAAATAATATGCATCGGAAGCTTGGCGAGTCAGGATTCCAATGCATCAAATGGATCATGAATTGGAGCTAAAATGAGGAAGTTATGGTTGAAGAAAGAAAATTGCGCGCAGAACAGGGGATAGACCGTGGTAGACCGCAGCCTACTGAAGCAAATTGCTGGGATCCGCTACCTCTTATCCCACTCTGATTAGACCAAGAATTGAGGAAGTATACTTGCTCTATATATAGTGGTGCACCCCTACAAGTGAGAACACACATACATATATATACCTATATATATACAAGAGTGGAAGAAAAAGGCACCAACTACACTACGAGAAGAGGGACCATAACAACAATTTGGCAAGTCGGGATCAGGAGATTTGACTTCATTATCTAGAGTTCTTTCTGCCCTTTTTCTTCTGATTTTCATAATGTTGTCTTCTCTTCCAACTCTTGTAGTTTATTCAAATATGTGGAACTAAACCCCTAGATTCCTATGGGGATCAATGGAACCTTTTTCTATGTCTTAAGTAAAGCTCTTTTCTTTCACATGTATGATTCTGTCAAGGTACGCCTCCTTGGTGTTATTTATGCAATTTCGTACTTCATGCTTTTTTTTGGATTGGCCACCCACGAGATCGAACTTGAGACAGAGAGGAGCCTCGGAAGAGGGAATCAATGTCATACTAGAGATTGCATAATCTAGGTTAGCTTATACCGGCAGGTGAGGTTATTCGTGCAAGCAAATCGGAAAATGGTGAGCACCCTGATAGCCATTTAGGGTTGGTTGTGACTTCTAATAATGAAGGGCCTAGGACAATCTTTTGACCATCCTTGACAAAGGTGCAAGAGTTTCGATATCCATCATGTTGAGTTCTTCGATTGAATTGCCATGGTCTCTCCAACAAAAAATGACAAGCATCCATGGGAATAACATCACATAAAACTTCATCATGGTACTTCTTGCCAATTGAGAATTAGACAAGACATCTTTTATTCACCTTGAGCTCATGCCCCTCTTCTAGCCACTTCAGCTTGTATGGATGTGGGTGAGGCTCGATTTTCAATTTCAGCTTCTCAATCATCTCATTTGAAACAACATTAGCACAAGATCTACTATCAATAATAACACTGCATACCTTGCCATTGGAGCTGCACCTAATGTTGAAGATGTTGTTCCGATGCCAATCGTCATCCTTTTCGTGCATAGCGCTCAAGCTTCTTCGAGCAACAAGAATTTCCCCTTCATCAGCATAGGTAACATCTTCATCATCCTCATGTTCATCTTCACACATACCTTGATCATCTTCAACATCACTATCAAGGCAATCACTTTTCGATTTGGGCAATCTGATGTAATATGTCCGAAACCATGACATTTAAAACACTTCTTGGAATGCATACTTGTAGTTGCCATCTGCTTGGAGGTATTTTTGCGGTTGCCTTTGTCATCCACCTTGAATGTAAATCGTTTTGCTGCTATGGGAAGCTTCGAAGATGAGGCACTACCCTTGTTGAAGTTCCCGTCTCGAACCGCCATCCTGAAAGCTCCCTTTGTGCTTTCTTTTCATTGTTTTAGTACCATCAATGGAAATTTTCTCGCATCATTAAAACTCCAATAAAGTTGCAAGAATACTACATTAGAAATCTCCTCTTTCAATCCACCCAAATAATGTGCAATAGTTTGCTATTCTGGCTTTGAAATATCACACTTCAACATCAAGTGCTCAAGCTCCATTGTGTATTCTTCCACGGACTTGTCTAATTACCTCAGATTATGGAATTTCAAAAATACATCTTGGCGATAATTCTCGAGTAGGAATCTCCGCTTCAACTCCCTCTTCATCTTATCCCAAGTTTTGATCTTTTGTCTTCCTTCACAAATCCTTTGCTTCTTGAGATTTTCCCACTATAAGGAAGCATAACCCTTTAGTTTAACGGCAACAAGCTTCAATTTACGCTCATCCAAAAGCTCTTTGTAATCAAAGATTCGTTCGATGCTATGAATCCAATCAAGGAACTCATCCGACCGGGACCTTCCCTCAAATTCCGGCACATCAATCTTGATCCCAAAATCATGTTTTTTATCTTGTTGATATTCATGAGTAGTAGAAGAGCCAGAATCACTTGAATCAGAATTGAAGCCTTGAAAAGGATTATCATCATACTCACGAGCTTCATACCCATTTCGATTTTGCCGCAGCCTTTGATTTTCTCTTCTTAGTTCATCGATTTCTCATCAACGCCCCTCCATCTCCAAATCATGAGTGCCTACCGCAGCATCTTCATTAACCATACGACCATGAATAGCATTGCGAACCATGCTCTAATACCACTTGATACCGGGACGATATGATAATAAAAAATGATAGCACTTCAAACTCAAAGGATACAGAAATCACCACCTTAGAGAATGAAACTGTGAGATGAAATACACTTTTAGAGATATAGATACCACCACTCTACAAATATATAGCCAAAAACACCACCTTCGAAGGCCACACCAAGGATATAGAATGTTCACCACTCTTGAAAATCCGACAGATACAGAACTTTAAGAGAGAGCACAAAGCAATCTAAAATTGAATTGAATAAACTGAAGTATAGTACATTATGATTGCTCTTGGTACTTATAAGAGTCCTAGTACGAAAAAAAAAAGGAAAATAAATACATCCTGAAGATATTACAAGTATATTATGAAGATGTTACAAGTATATTATGAAGATATTGCAAATATATCCTAAAGATATTAGATAGATATAGGAAAGATTCTATTCTGTCTTCCTAAAATAAATATCTAAATATTCATAGATATCAACTTGGCTTAATATCTAACTTTCCTATTAAATCCATGCCAAGACAATCTTCTTCGTAGGGCTGATCATTTACTCTCCCATTAGTTACGACAGATCGTCCCTAGTTCGGGACAAGGGCAACTCAGTCATCACTAAAAATTTCAGTCTCAATTTACATTTCTAATGCAAATCAAGAGCATGGTACAAGCGATCCGGTTAGAGTTTCAAATGGGCCAATTACGAGGGCACGGGACAAGAAATTTAGAGAAGATCTCAATGGGCTGATTCGAGAAATTTGGACTCAAGCGAATTCAATGAAGCATGTTGAAGCAAGTTCGTATGTGCTAGCAACATGCATCAACATGATCGAAGTTTTAGAAGATTTCGGTCAAGGATGAATAATTCTGGTTAAAGACAAATATTACCTTTAAGTAATATATTACCTTTCTTTAGTTATTAAGTTAGAATATTAGGGAATATTCCATTATTTCCTAGAGAGTGGTTACAATATTTTTGTTGCCTATTACATAGGAGGCAATCTAGCAACATAATATTTTGTATATCTTGTAATCTTGGCCTATTTATAGGCTGGGGATGAGGATGGACGAATTTTCAGACTTCTTTGTTATTCGATACATAATTTCGTGAGGAATTTGCTCTTCTTGGTTCTTGAGAAGACTCGTAGAACTTCTCAAGGTTTCTTGTGGCGTTCTACAACCGGACTTATCACTTCGATCCTCGGGGTGTGGCGTCCTTTCCAAACCGTAGCTTTGGTTCCTATCTTGCTAGGTAGCAGGTCAAAGCCCGCCTTCGAAACTTGTTCTTTGCAGATCTTGGGGTTCACATCCATATATTGTTGTTTGGTTTTGCCACGTGTTGGTAAGGTTCGCATCAGTTGGTATCAGGGACTTGGTTCTAAGATAGGTTTCATCTATCCTTTTTCATTATTTTCTTCTTCGTTCTCACTAAAATGTATCCTTTCTTTTCTTAGTTCATTCTTGAGTTTTCTTACAAAATAAATAAATAAATAATTCGTGCAAAAAAAAGAAAAAAAGTATCAATAGCAAAAAGAAAGAAAGAAAGAAACCAAAAGTAGAAAGAAAGAAATCAAGAGAGGCAAAGAAGATATCATACTGTCTTAGCATCAACTCATCAATCATAAAATCCACCTAGTTTTCTTGCTTAGAATCATTCCTTTTCCATCATTCTTACGTTTAAGATTCCAACTCATCTATTTCCTTGACTCTTCATCCTAAGGATCTTTGTGATTTGTTTTGGTTGGATTCATGCTTGAATTGCTGCAAGTTTCTTGGTTAGTTTCTTGAGTCTGATTAAGAGTTAAAGAAGGCAATATGGGGGGAAAAAGGCTAGAGTGGTGAGCATATTAGAGGGTAAAAGCCGAATATTTGAGAGAAACACGAGTGAATTGAGTGAATCATCTTTCGAGTGAAACATGCGAGGGAGCGAGTTGAGGTCCTTTTTCTATATTCATACTAACCTGGTTGCAGATTCTATACATGGCTCAACATCGAGAAAGAGACACCTCAGAAGAGGTTCAACAACATACCAGTCTAAATCTTCAAATGGAAGCATTGTTAGGGGAGATGAGGCGGATGATGCGACTCGAATTGGGCCGATTCAAGATAGGTTGGATTAGGTGGAAGACAGAATATCGAGTGAGTCGCGACAAAGCGATAGTAATAGGTAGCATGGGCAACTTGTTCCATGGGGAGATAGGGAGGATGATGCCAAGTTAGAAGAACCATACCTGCGACGGGGCAGGTTCAGGCATCGGAATGGAGAAGTTAGGAATCGAGAAGATAATAATTTGGGTAGCATCAACATGAAGATTCCATCTTTCCAAGGCAAATCTGATCTAGAAGCATATCTTGAGCGGGAGAAGAAGATAGAGTTCATATTTGATTGCCACAACTATTCTGAAGTAAAGAAGGTAAAACTTGTTGTCATTGAATTTTTCGATTATGCTATTACATGGTGGGACCAGCTTGTTTTGAGGAGGAGACGGAATAGAGAACATCCGATTGAAACATGACAGGACATGAAATCGGTGATGAGAAAGTGGTTCGTTCCAAGCTACTATTATCGGGAGTTCATAAAAAGTTGCAAGCTCTTAGACAAGGGAGTCAAAGTGTTGAAGATTATTTTAAGGAGATGGAGATTACAATGATGCGAGCCAATGTGGAGGAAGATCGAGAAGCCATCATGGCCAGATTTTTGTTTGGCTTAAACCGAGAGATTCATGATAGAGTGGAAATGCATCATTATGTAGAGTTGGAAGAGATGGTGCACATGGCAATCAAAGTGGAACAACAACTCAAGAGAGGAGGCACACAATCAGATCTGAACTCGTGGTCTAATCACTGGAAGCTGAGCTCTTGAAAGAAGGAAGAAAAGTCACAAGCATCTTCAAATCTTAAGGCGAAAGCTGAGCCAAATTCGGGAAATACCAGCCGCGATTCCCAAGGTACAACTGATATTTCTTCTACTCGAAATCGTGATATGAAGTGTTTTAAATGCCAAGGCAGGGGAGATATGGCTAACCAATGTCCAAACAAGAGGGTGATGGTGATAAATGCCCAAGGAGAGCTAGAGTTAGAAGATGAAGAAGATGATCCCGACATGTCACCCTTAGAAGATGCTTATGATGGGCAGTATGCTGTTGAAGGAGAGGTATTGGTGGCAAGACGAGCTCTCAATGTGCAGGTTAAGGAGGAAGAAAATAACCAACGGGAGAACTTGTTTCATACTTGATGCTTTGTGAACAACAAAGTGTGCAGCGTCATAATTGATGGAGAGAGTTGGTCATGAGCTTGTCAAATTGTTTGTTGCAAAAGTGGGATCCGCCATCACTAATAACCGCCCTCGGTGCTCCATATCTTGTGAATATATTTCTTTGCAAGAACTTAAGAACAACATTAGCATCACATGTGGGGGAGGCAATCGCCTCTACCCATTTGGAAACGTAATCCACCACAAGCAATATGTAACGGTTACCAAATGATGAAGGAAATGGCCCTATGAAATCTATTCCCCAAACATCAAACAATTCTACTTCGAGAATTGAATTCAATGGCATGTCATGGCATCTTGAAATATTGCCTACTCGTTGACATCTATCACAAGTGGAGATGTAGGCAAAAGCATCACCAAAAATAGTTGGCCAATAAAAACCTGATGCTAGTATTTTCCAAGCGGTTTTGTGTCCCCTATAATGTTCTCCATATGGAGATTCATGACAACTTCGTAGTTTGTCAAGCTGCTCATCATTCGGGACACATCTTCTCAAAATATGGTTAGGCCCTATTCTAAACAAATATGGTTCATCCCATACGTATTTCATGTAATCATGCAAAAATCTTTTCCTTTGATGAGCATTGAATTCCAATGGAATGAAATGGGAAACCAAGTAATTCACAATATCTACAAACTGCGGAGTACATGATAAGGTAAAAACTTGTTCATCAGGAAAGAACTCGTTAATTACCACTTTTTCCGTGCAGTCCTTGTTCTCGAGTCGAGATAAGTGATCTGCCACTTGATTCTCTGATCCCTTTCGGTCCCGAAATTCAAGGTCAAATTCTTGTAGAAGAAGAATCCATCGAATGAGGCGCGGTTTTGCATCCTTCTTTTGGATTAAGTACTTGATTGTTGCATGACCAGTAAACACAATAACCTTAGTGCAAATCAAGTACGATTGGAATTTACCAAAAGCAAAAACTACAGCAAGAAACTCCTTGTCTGTTGTTGTGTAGTTGGTCTGAGCCTTATCAAGTATTCTGCTTGCATAATATATTGGATGGAAGATCTTGTTTCTCCTTTGGCCTAGAGCTGCACCTACTGCAAAATCACTTGCATCACACATTAGTTCAAAAGGTAAAGACCAATCACGGGCAACTATAATGGTTGCAGAAATAAGTCTTACCTTTAATTCATTAAAAGCCTGCAAGCAGTCATCATCAAATACAAAAGGGACATCTTTTTCTAAGAGGTTACACAATGGTTTTGATATTTTTGAAAAGTCCTTGATAAACCTTCTATAGAAACCGGCATGTCCTAAGAAGCTCCTAACACTCTTGACATTTGTTGGTGGTGGCAACTTTTTGATTAGAGCAATTTTGGCCCTATCTACCTCCATTCCCTTTTTAGAAATTTTATGTCCCAAAACTATGCCTTCTTTTACCATGAAATGACATTTTTCCCAATTCAAAACAAGGTTAGTTTCTTCACATCTTTTAAGGACACGAGACAAATTAGCCAAACATTCATCAAATGAGTTGCCAAACACCGAAAAATCATCCAAGTAAACTTCTATGCATTTTTCAATAAAATCAGAGAATATAGACATCATGCATCATTGAAAAGTGGCCGGTACATTGCACAAACCGAATGGCATTCGTTTGAACACAAATGTTCCATAAGGGCACACAAATGTAGTTTTCTCTTGATCCTCAGGAGTTATGGCAATTTGGTTATATACTGAATAACCATCTAAGAAATAGAAGTATTCCCTACCAGTAAGTCTATCTAGCATTTCATCAATAAAGGGAAGGGAAAAATGATCCTTACGTGTGGCCTTGTTTAACTCCATGCATACTCTCCATCTGGTCACCGTTCTAGTTGGAATCAACTCATTTCCCTCATTTGCTATGATCGTCATTCATCCTTTCTTAGGCACACACTGTACTGAACTTACCCATTTACTGTCAAAGATAGGAAAGATTATACCTGCATTGAGCCATTTGAGGATCTCTTTGTTAACTACCTCCTTTAGGATCTCTTTCTTAACTACCTCCTTCATGACAGGCTTAAGCCTCCTTTGTCCTTCTATCAACTCCTTGTGGTTTTCTTCGAGCAAAATTTTATGCATGCGTATCGAGGGGCTGATTCCTTGGATGTCGGCTATCATCCACCCAATTGCTTTTATGTGGACTCGAAGAACTTGAAGGAGCTTTTCTTCCTGTATTGATGTTAGGCCGGATGCAACAATAATAGGAAGTGTGGGAGAAGTTTCAAGGAAAGCGTACCTTAAATGTTTCGGTAATGGCTTAACTAACCTACTTCTTGGTATGGTTATTCCTAGGTTATGTTTACGTAGGCGACGGGATTCTCACTCTCATGGCTCCTCACCATTCCTTAGGTCGATTTATCGAGTTGGCCAAACATCAATAAATGTATTAAGCATCGTAAACATAAAGGAAATCGAACAATAACATCGATCCGGACCTTACAAGTTCAATAAATGGTTGAAAAGTTCCACCTACTACCCTAGAAAAGGAAAACCAGCCGGACATAGTTATGTTGCAACACAAGTTCATTGGACTGAAAGTTACAAAATTGAAAAGAAGAAGAAGGAAATAAAAGAAGATGGGCACTAAAACACTGAAGATGAGCTTGATGCCTTGTCTCCTTCTTCCAAGACCCTAGTTTTGACACCCGGGACTTCATAACTTCACTCCGACGATTCCTTCCTTCTTTGGCCTATGTCCGGTAGCCTCTCAGCTCTATGCTGAATGTTATGATATGCTGGTGTGTGTGTGTGTTTTTGTGAAGGTGGGGAGGTCCGTTGATGGGCAAAGAGCCCCTTTTGTCCTCTTGTACCACTTGCCCAAGTTGGCCAATTAAGGGTAGCTCTGCAGCCTTTGTTGACAATTTCTACCCATTATCCTCTGCACATGGGCCCCATGAACACATCTACAAAAGTCCAAGCTCGAGTGTGAAAGTGGGTGCACTGTGGTGTAGCATTTTTGCACCGCGGTGTGCTGGATCCTAGGTGCTGGACTGTTGTAATTCGTGTTACCGTAGTGCACCACGGCGGTATGCTCTGTTTCTACACAGTTTGCTTCGTGTGGCCATAACTTCCTCATTTTAGCTCTGATCTTGCACGGTTTGATGCGTTGGATTTTGACTCAATGAGCTTTCCGTTGATATCTTACTTGACATATTTTCTGTTGAGGAAATCCTGCAAACACCCAGAGAAACTTAGAGGATGGATACATTCTTCCTAACCAACATATTTAGCCTAATTCACAAAAATAACAAGTGGAATGCATGTTCTTAGTTCAAATTGAAGGTTTACAAGTGTATTAAAGGTATAACTTCTATGGCATTAACAACGTTTCATCAAGAATTTCAGCACTATTGTGGCACCCATCACGGAGTGCTTGAGAGGAGGGGGTTTCAAGTGGACTAAGGAGGCGGAAGCAAGCTTTGAGTTTATAAAAGAGACGACTACAAATGCTCCAATTCTTTCTCTTCCAGACTTTAACAAGGTATTTGAAGTCGACTGTGATGCTTCTAATGTGGGACTTGGCGTCGTCCTTAGTCAAGAAGGCAAGCCCGTTGCTTTTTATAGCGAGAAGTTAAATGATACCCGCAAGAAGTACTCCACCTATGAAAAGGAATTCTATGCCATTGTACGCACCTTGAATCATTGGAGTCAGTACTTTTTGCCACAACCGTTCGTACTATATTCCAATCATGAGGCACTGAAGTTTCTTAATGGCCAACATAAGCTGATTCGAAGACATGTTACATGGGTGGAATACTTACAAACATTCACCTTTTCTGTAAGGCACAAAGCAGGAAAGCAAAATGTGGTGGTTGATGCCCTTAGTCGAAGACATTTGCTCTTATCACCATGGAAGTGAAAATTACGGGGTTAGAAGTTGTGAAGGAGCAATACGAGTTAGATGCTAATTTTTGCAGCATATGGATGGAAGGTCAAAGGCGTCCTTTTAAAGATTTCGTGTTGATTGAAGATTATCTATTTAAAGGGAATTGCTTATGTAATCCTCAAGGGTCTCTACGTGAAGCAATCATATTTGAAGCACATAGCAGTGGAATGGCAGGACATTTTGGAAGAGACAAGACTTTTGCACGCATTCATAAACACTTCTATTGGCCAAAATTGGAAGGAGATGTGAACCGTTTTATTCAACGTTGTACGACATGCCACATTGCCAAATCCCATGGTCAGAATAGTGGGCTCTACACACCACTACCGGTTCCTCAATCTTCGTGGGAAGATGTGAGCATGGATTTTGTTCTTGGACTTCCGAAGACACCATGGAATAAAGATTCTATCATGGTTGTCGTTGATCGGTTTTCTAAGATGGCACATTTTGTTCCTTGCAACAAGTCATTTGATGCGACTGCTATTGCTGACCTATACTTCAGTGAGATTGTTTGACTTCATGGAATTCCTAAGACAATTACCTCTAACCGAGATGCCAAATTCATAAGTCACTATTGGTGTACACTTTGGAGGGAGTTTGGGACTCGTCTTCAATTTAGTACTACTTGTCATCCTCGAATGGATGGACAAACTGAGGAGGTAAATAGAAACTTGGGAAATCTTTTACGAACCCTCATTGGAAAGCATGTTCGAGATTGGGATCTTGTAGTGGCTCAAGCTAAATTTGAATATAATCATTCTAAACATCATACTACGGGATGTAGTCCTTTTGAAGTCGTTTATGGACAAAATCCTTGTAGTCCATTGTATCTAGTGCCACTACCTACAATCAACCAATTCGGTGCTACAGCTGAAGAACGTGTGATACAAGTGAAGAACGTGCATGAGCAGGTTCGAGAGAAGATAGTAAAGTAAAACGAGAAGTACTGAGATCAAGCAAACAAACATCGAAAGCATATAGAGTTCAAAGAAGGTGACTTGGTCTGGATGCATCTTCGTAAGGAAAGATTTCCGAGAGGGAGATATGCAAAACTCAAGCCCCGTGCTGATGGGCCATTCAAGATACTTAAGCATATTGGGGAGAATGCATATAAGGTCGAGCTTCTAGAAGAATGTGAAGTTTCAGATACTTTTAATATTTCTGATCTCTCAACTTACTATTCGAATGAAGATTGTGACAACTCAAGGACGAGTCTTCTTTAACAAGGGGGATTAATGCAGGAGCAAGCTCTGCGAAGAAGATTGTGCTGGCATGGATTTAATAGGAAAGTTAGATGTTATGCCAAGTTGATATCTAGGAATATTTCGATATTTATTTTAGGAAGACAGAATAGAATCTTTCCTATATCTATCAAATATCTTTAGGATATACTTGTAATATCTTTAGGATGTATTTATTTTCCTATTTTTTTAGTACTAGGAGTCTTATAAATACTGTTGATACGCTGATTGGTATGATTTGTGCATCCATTCCCGACCTAGAATCATATGTTTTCGGCCATTTCCCATACATTTAGAGGGTAATTGCATATATTTTCTGTATTGGGATTGAATTGCTGTAAATGATAGCTTTTAGAGCTCCACACATGAATTGGATACTGCTGGGAGTTGTTTGATGTGCAGGGAATGATGAAGACTGGGCTTGTTCGATGCAGCTCCTTTTGTAGAGAATTTCTCCTACTTCCTGTGTGAGAAATAGGGCACATAATATATCATCGGAAAGCTCGTTGAGTCAGGATTCCAACACATCAAACGGATCTCAATTCGGAGCTGAAACGAAGAAGTTATGGCCGAAAGAAGAAAACTGCGCGCGGAACAGGGGATAGACCGCGGTCCTAGACCGCGGTTTACTGAGGCATTTTTCCTAGACCGCGGTCTTAGACCGCGGTTTACTGAGAGGAATTCGGCCAGACCATTACATCCTATCCCACACCGACCAGACCAAGAATAGAGGAAGTATACCTCCTCTATATATAGTGGTGCACCCTTACATCAAGGGCAGATATAGATATACATATATATATACAAGAGTAGAAGAAAAAGGCACCTACTACAACACAAGACAAGGGACCACAACAACCATTCGGGAAGTCGGGATCAGGAGATTCGACTCCATTATCTAGAGTTCTTTCTGTCCCTTTTCTTCTGAATTTCAACATGTTGTCTTCTCTTTTAACTCTTGTAGTTTATTTGAATATGTATAACTAAACTCCTAGAATCCTAGGGGGATCAATGGACCCATTTCTATGTCTTAAGTAAAGCTCTTATCTTTCACATATATGATTCTGTCGAGGTACGCCTCCTTGGTGTTATTTATGCAATTTCGTACTTAATGCTTTCTTGTGGAATGGCCACCCTCGAGAATGAACTTGCGACCGCGAGGAGCCTCGGAAGAGGGAATCGATGTCATGCTAGAATTTGCATAATCTAGGTTAGCTTATACCGGAAGGTGAGGTTATTCGTGCGAGCGCATCGGAAGATGGTGAGCACCCTAGATAGCCATTTAGGGTTGGTTTAGTTTGGCCTTTCAACACTAATCGCCTAGGAATAGAGTGGATTAGTGTCTTCCGCTTAGGTACATTCGTATGACATCGGAAGGTGCGTACGATGGAAGTGGGGAAACCCTAGAACCCTAGGCTAGTAACATGACAGAATTCATCGTGTGAAAGAGGACTCTTGCTTAAGACTAGAATTGGTGAAGTTGTGAACCTTAGGAGCTTTTTATCGACTGATTTCAATCTGTTTAGTTTCTGTCTGTTTCTTTTCTGTCACTCTAATTACGTGCACTCTACTCAACCTATTCGATTGACTTGGCTTGGGACTCGTTGTTCTAATTTTAGTGCTTAGCAATAGAATCCTCGTGGGAACGATACTCTACTCACTCTGTATTACTTGTCTGCGATACGTATACTTGCGTGCAACATCTTTAAATACGCAACAAGTTTTTGGCGCCGTTGCCGGGGATTCTTTTTCTGCTAACCTAATACTAAGCAACTGTTCTTCGACCAAGTTGTTTTTCTTTATTTCACTTGTTTTTATTGTTGTCTGTTTAGGTGAGATTTTCCGACTTGCATGCGAAGAAGAGACCAAAGAGAGCTACTTCAACCCGATCCGGAGATAGAACGAACCCTTCGAAGGAGGCTAAGAGAGCAAGGCCAACTTCGAGAAGCCATGGAGCACGGGCTAGGAGGTGAAGTAGTGCCACAACAACGTCGGAAAACAATCAAGGAATATGCTCAACCCCAATTTCTGAATCAGTCGAGCATTGTCAAGCCACCGGTGCAAGCCCACACATTTGAGATCAAACCATCGGTGATTCAAATGTTGCAAACCTCATGTTCTTTTGGAGGAGCACCGAATGAAGACCCCCATGTGCACCTAGCCAAATTCTTGGAGATATGCGACACTTTCCGATTTAATGGAGTCTCACCCGAGTATATTCGTATGTCTCTTTTCTCTTTTTCTCTCAGGGACAAAGCGAAGTCGTGGCTGCTTTCACTCCCACCGAGCACTCTTGATACATGGGAAGCAATCACGGAAAAGTTCTTGGCTCAATACTTTCCACCATCCAAAACGATGAAGCTCAAGAACGACATCATGACCTTCAAGCAACACCACTCGGAATCTTTTTATGAAGCATGGGAGCGGTTCAAGGAGTTACAACGAGCATGCCCCCATCATGGCATTGAGATTTGGACATTGGTACAGATTTTTTATAATGGTTTAGTGGAAAACTGTCGCTCTTCTCTTGATGCTGCTGCAGGTGGTTCGATCATGAACAAGTACCCCGAAGAAGCCTATGAATTGCTCGAGGAGATGGCACGGAATGGCTATCAATGGCCATCCGAGAGGACAATGGGGCGCGGAGCTTCCGGGATTCATTCAATCGATGCCGTGACCTCTCTCTCTGCTAAGATGGATGCGTTGTTCAAGGAGGTCACGTCATGGAAGAGCCAAGGAGCGGGGCAAGGCTATGGAACCACCGAGGAAGGAACATCCATGGGACCGGTGCAAGAATTTCAAGAGATGGCCAACTACATTGGAGGCAACCCGAGGAACAACCCGTACTCAAATACATACAACCCGGGTTGGAGAAATCATCCCAACTTCTCCTATGCCAACAACAACAACAGGGCCAATCCACCACCGGGATTCCAACCAACTCAGAAGCCACAATCTGCGGAATCTGATCGCCTCTCGAGATTAGAGGATACTCTCATCAAATTTATGAAATC
Organism: Lagerstroemia speciosa; assembly: GCA_037672795.1. Classification (NCBI taxonomy): domain Eukaryota; kingdom Viridiplantae; phylum Streptophyta; class Magnoliopsida; order Myrtales; family Lythraceae; genus Lagerstroemia; species Lagerstroemia speciosa. Next base: position 17,759,922 of record CM075288.1, on the reverse strand, counting down.
TTCACAAGAGACACATGCTGTTGTACAATCAAATTCTAACCAAATTGTTGTTTTGCAATCACAGATGCGAAATGTGGAGATGCAAATCGGGCAGCTGGCTCAAGCAATCAACTCTCGACCTAATGGAGCACTCCCGAGCGATACGGAGATCAACCCCCGAGGTCAAGGGAATGAACAAGTCAAGGCCATCACCCTAAGAAGCGGGAAGGAGCTACTGAGCACACGAAACGAGGCTAGACCGCAGTCCACGACCACGGTCGAAGAAGCCGAGCCAGGTGAACCTCTCAGTAGACCGCGGTCTAAGACCGCGGTCCAAGAGGATCAAGAAGAAATTCGGCTCAGTAGACCGCGGTCTACAACCGCGGTCCAAGGGGAGGTCAACTTCGACCCTCAAGCCAAGGCATCCCAAGACAACAACATCGACCCTCCTCCGATCCATGAAGAAAAAGGGAATGCGTCGCAGCCGACCCGAACCTATCCGCCTCTCCCCTTTCCACAAAGGGCACAAAAGGAGAAAACCGAGCACCAATTCCGTAAGTTCTTAGAAGTTTTTAAGAAGTTACATATTAATATTCCTTTTGCAGAGGCTTTGGAACAGATGCCGAGTTATGTCAAGTTTATGAAAGAAATCATCTCGAAGAAGCGTAGGCTCGGCGACTATGAAACGGTTGCTCTAACCGAAGAGTGTAGTGCGATTCTACAGCGTAAGTTGCCACAAAAGTTGAAGGATCCAGGTAGTTTCACCATCCCTTGTGCTATCGGAAAGGATTTTGAGGGTAAGGCATTGTGTGATCTTGGAGCTAGTATAAACTTGATGCCATACTCTGTTTTCATGAAATTAGGCTTGGGAGAAGTGAAACCAACGTCGGTAACACTTCAGTTAGCTGATCGTTCACTTGCTTATCCTCATGGGATTGTTGAAGATGTTTTGGTGAAAGTTGATAAATTCATATTTCCGGTTGATTTTGTGGTGCTTGATTATGATGAGGATCGGAATATACCGATCATTCTTGGAAGACCATTTTTAGCAACCGGCCGTGCCTTGATAGATGTACAAAAAGGAGAGCTCACCATGCGAGTGAATGATCAAGAGGTTACATTTAATGTTTATAGATCCATGAAATTTCCAAATGAGTCTAATGAGTGTTTTTCTATTGATATCATGAATGAGGTGACAAGTGCAGTGTTTGAGGAAAACAAGCCCGATGATGCACTAGAAGCCGTTTTGCAAGGAAAATCAACCAAGGAGAGGGGTGCAAGTCATGAAGAAGCAATTCAAGCACTTGAGTCATCACTCTTGATTCCCAAGGAGCTCAACCACCTTGAGCACTTAGAGCTGTCTTCATCAACTCTCAAACCCTCTATTGAGAAGCCACCGGAGCTAGAATTGAAACCTCTCCCTAGCCACCTCAAGTATGTTTTTCTTGGTTCTTCTTCTACTCTTCCAGTTATCATTTCTTCTGATTTAACTAATGTGCAAGAGGAGAAACTCCTTCGTATTCTTCGTGAGCACAAAAAGGCTATAGGGTGGACCATTGCCGACATTCGCGGGATAAGCCCATCCCTATGCATGCACAAAATCATTTTGGAAGAAAATTACAAGGAGTCAATCGAAGGCCAAAGAAGGCTAAATCCGGTGATGAAAGAGGTGGTGAAGAAGGAGATCATCAAGTGGCTTGATGCGGGAATAATCTTCCCGATTTCCGACAGCAAATGGGTAAGTCCGATCCAATGTGTGCCGAAGAAAGGCGGGATGACGGTAGTGACAAATGATCGAAATGAACTCATTCCCACAAGAATGGTGACCGGATGGAGAGTATGTATGGATTACAGAAAGCTCAACAAGGTGACTCGTAAGGACCACTTTCCTCTCCCTTTTCTTGATCAAATGCTCGATCGCCTAGCCGGTAAGGAATTCTTCTGTTTCCTTGATGGGTATTCTGGATATAATCAGATTGCGATTGCACCTTGTGATCAAGAAAAGACAACTTTCACTTGCCCATATGGAACTTTTGCATTTAGACGCATGCCATTTGGATTATGCAATGCACCGGCCACTTTTCAACGATGCATGATGGCCATATTTTCTGATTTGATTGAACGATGCATAGAGGTCTTCATGGACGATTTTTCTGTATTTGGTGACACATTTGATCAATGTTTAGAAAATCTTGACCTTGTTTTGAAACGTTGTGAAGACACTAATCTTGTTCTGAATTGGGAGAAGTGTCATTTTATGGTCAAGGAAGGAATTGTGTTAGGTCACAAAATTTCAAAACTTGGGATGGAGGTGGATCGTGCCAAAGTAGAAATCATAGAAAAACTACCGCCTCCGACTTCCCTTAAGGGAGTACGAAGTTTTTTGGGACATGCCGGATTTTATAGAAGGTTCATCAAAGACTTTTCAAAAGTAGCTAAGCCACTTTGCAATCTACTTGAAAAGGATGTTCCATTTGTCTTTGATGAAAAATGTTTGCATGCTTTCAATGAGTTGAAGATGAGGTTAGTCACTGCACCTATTCTCGTTTCCCCCGATTGGTCTCTACCATTTGAACTCATGTGTGATGCTAGTGACTATGCAATAGGTGCTGCCCTTGGACAAAGGAAAGAGAGGATCTTCCACCCCATTTTTTATGCAAGTCATACCTTGGATGATGCCCAAGTGAACTACACCACCACGGAGAAAGAGCTCTTGGCTGTCGTTTATGCTTTTGATAAGTTTCGACCATATCTTATTGGAACTAAAGTTGTGGTTTTTACAGATCATGCGGCGATCAAATATTTGATTGCAAAGAAAGACGCCAAGCCAAGGCTCATCCGATGGGTGCTACTCCTCCAAGAATTTGATTTGGAAATTCGAGACAAGCGGGGTTCAGAAAATCAAGTAGCAGATCACCTTTCTCGACTTGAGAATGTGGCAAGCCAAGGAGATGGGGTAATTAACGAAACTTTTCCCGATGAATTTGTGTTGTATATGTCTCATGCACCTTGGTATGCCGATTTTGTGAATTATTCGGTCTCTAACCACATTCCTTATGAGTTTAATGCACAACAAAGGAAGAAATTCCTACATGAGGCTCGAAGGTATGTTTGGGACGAGCCATTTCTGTTTAGGATAGGTGCGGACCACATGTTGAGACGATGCATCCCCGAGGAAGAACAAGGAGAAATTTTGAAAGGGTGCCATGACTCTCCCTACGGTGGACACTATGGTGGTCAAAAGACGGCAATAAAGATCCTTCAAGCGGGATTTTATTGGCCCACATTATTCAAGGATGCTCATGCTTTTGCAACCGGCTGTGACCGCTGCCAAAGAACCGGTAATGTTTCAAAAAGGCATGAGATGCCCTTGAATAACATCTATGAGGTAGAATTGTTCGATGTTTGGGGAATTGATTTCATGGGTCCTTTTCCTTCATCTTTCGGTAATCGTTATATCCTATTAGCTGTTGATTATGTCTCTAAGTGGGTCGAAGCCATCGCTTCACCCACCAATGATGCTAATGTGGTTGTGAGATTTCTGAAAAAGCAGATCTTTACAAGGTTCGGGACTCCAAGGGCCATAATAAGTGATGAAGGTTCTCACTTCTGTAACAAACAATTTGAAGCCATCCTGTCCAAGTACGGAGTGAGACACCGTATAGCCCTTGCATATCATCCCCAGACTAATGGCCAAGCCGAAGTGTCGAACCGGGATATCAAGAAGATTTTGGAGAAGACGGTGAATACGTCAAGAAAGGATTGGGCGCACAAACTCGATGATGCTCTTTGGGCTTACAGGACAGCATTCAAGACCCCAATCGGAACAACTCCATACCATCTCGTTTATGGGAAGGCGTGTCACTTACCTCTCGAGCTAGAGCATAAAGCATATTGGGCTCTCAAAAAGCTCAATTTTGATCTGCAAGCGGCCGGAGAACGGAGACTCACTCAACTTCATGAACTAGATGAATTTCGGCTCCAATCATATGAGAATTCCAAAATATACAAGGAGAGGATAAAGAGGTGGCATGACAAGAGGATATTGGTAAGAGATTTCAAACCCGGTCAATTGGTTCTTTTGTATAACTCTCGGTTGAAACTCTTTCCAGGTAAACTTAAGTCAAGATGGTCCGGACCTTTCCGAGTGGTACGGGTTTTCCCGTATGGTGTGGTAGAACTCATGAATGAACGAACCAGTAACAAGTTTAAGGTGAATGGCCAACGGGTCAAGCTTTATCTCGGGGACTCCTCTACACACGAGGACCCATATGCAAACGGCTGATGCACCACGAAGTCCGGCCAAAGACTTTAAACGTGGCGCTCCTTGGGAGGCAACCCAAGATTAGAATAAGCTTTCGTCCCCTTCTTATTTGTTTACTTATTTTAGCTTAGGAACACGATTTTCTTTTGATTAATTTTTATTGCATTTAGGCCATATGGACCAAGGTTGCAGAAAACCAAGAAACCAGAAGACAGCCTCAGCAGACCGCGGTCCACAGAGAAGATTGCAGACCGGCTCAGTAGACCGCGGTCGACGACCGCGGTCCATCACAGTCGGCCGGGTTCTGTTTGTCTAAACCGCGGTCCTCTGCACCAAAAACCGAATTTCAACTTTCAAAGCTTGGGATTTTAGGTATTTAAAGACATCTTCTGCTAGGTTTTGCAGCACCCACTCCACATTCTTGCCTCCTTGCCTCCATTGAAGAGATAGAAGCTCTCCACTCTTCAACTCTCTCTCTCTAGAAAAGTGCAGCAACTTTCTGCAATTTCAAGCATTTCAAGAGCAACAACAAGTAGATCTTGACCACGAGAAGCCTAGAGATCAACGGGACTTCGATTTCCCGACCGGTGACATCATTCTAAACTCCTTTCTTGCTTCTCTTGGTGGTTCTTCATTGCATATCCATGGCTCCTAGGAAAACAAGAGCACATGCATCATCATCATCATCACTTGGTTATGACCCGGATAGGTTTGCTTCGAGGGAATGTGAGGAATTGTTTGAACATCACTTTAAGAACATGAATGCTATTCCGGAAAGAGGATTTATGTGGGATGATGCTAGGCTCATGATAGATTTTCATGGAGACATGGTGGCTCTTGGATGGGAAACATTTTGTAAAAGACCAAACCCGGCTTGCAAGAACATTGTCCGTGAATTCTATGCTAATTTGCATGAAGGAAACCCGGGTGGGGTGTTTTTAAGAAAAACTCGTATTCCCTTCTCCATTGAGGCCATTAGGGATGTTATTGGTACACAAAGAAGTAATCCATTTGGAGTAATGACAAGAGGTCTCAATGAAGATGAAATTCTTCAAGTCATAGGAAAACCGGGAGCAAATTGGGAAACTAGAACCGATGTAGCCCTTGTGATAAAGAGAGAAGACTTGAACTATCGGGCTAGGATATGGTTGCATTTTGTATGTTCTCGGATTTTCCCATGTACGAGTTTAACATTAGTAAGGAAAGAACGGATCTTTGCACTTTATTGCATCCTTACACATAGAAGATTTGATGTTGCTGCACTCATTTTTAATAATATTACTGTGTGCTTTAAAGGTAGAGAGCGAAGTCTTTGGTTCCCCTCGGTTATCATGGAGTTATGCCGACAAGCTCAAGTGCCGATGGATCGAAGTGCTGATTTGTTCAAACCCAAAGATCCCATTGGAGCTTCAATTGTAAGGCAAATGATGAAAAAGGATAGCGAGGCTCCACCGGCACAACAACAAGAGCCGCAAGGAGATCCACAACGTGTGGAAGAACCCGGGGAGGACACTAGTGACTTACGACAAGTCATCATGCGAGAAGCCCGGCGCAACCAAAGGATGGAGAAGAGGCAAAAGAAGTGGACTCGGTTCTTTGCCATGTTTTGTGGCACTCACGCAAGGAACGAAGAGCGAATTGCTGAGAAGCTCGGAATCCCAATGGAGAAGTACCCAACCCCGCCTTCCACAAGTGATGAGGATATCCAAGAGGGGGAAGGGAACGATTCCTCCGATGAATGAGCTTCAACCACCATATGGCTCCACAAGTACCAAGGCAAGTTTCCCTTCCCCCTCTTATTTCACATTGAGGGCAATGCGTGGTTTAGGTTTGGGGGAGGTGTAAACATATATGCTTTGCTTGGGGAAATTCTGGTTAAGTGTTAGTTGGTGCAAACACATGCCTTACTTGCCTTGCTTGCGCGATTTTCTGTTTAGCTGTTGGTTTGCTCATGCACTTTGAGCTATGTTTTAGAATTAGGTTTGCATTTAGTAGTAGTTGCATAATAGGTTAGTCTAGTTTGCATGGTGTGATTTGTTATTGCATTTACATATAAAAAAAAAAAAAAAAAGAAGAAAATCTTTTGAAAAACCGGTTGGTCCTTGTTCTATGATGATTATTAATGGCTGAAATTCGAAGCATGATTGGATTTGAGATTGCAACAATCTTAGGACATGTTTTAGAAAGTTGTCAGGATGCCCAAACTTCAATCTTTTCACAACACTCTTGCATTAGGGATAGCTTAAAATTGACCCTTGAAATTGCATGGTTGTATGGCATGCATGAGAATAGACAAGAACATGAACTTAGATATCCCACAAAAGGCAAATAAAGAAAGAATGCTGAAAAAGTGAAAAATCATTTGAAATGCATAGTTATGAGCTTAATGAAAAGATGTGCCAAGGCTTTGAGCACCGCTGTACGGGCTTGAGCAGAATTGAGTGCAAAAAAAAAGTATACGCAATACGGCCCGTCACGTGCTTGTAGTGGAAATTGTCCATGAGTCGAAGCTCGAGGATAGATCCGAAGGGGTATCTCAAAACCTAATGCCTTGGACCAACTGGGACGGGAGCCATTGATCGATTCCTCGCTACACGGGCTTAGCTTTTGGACATGACACTCAAAGTCGTGCACCACCAAATAAAGAACAAAGTTAAAAGAAATGAGCTGAATTGTCAAGGGCAATGTCTAGGGAAGTGTTTGAGTCTTTTGATTGTTTGCTTGACCAACTTATCTATTGATTGGGTGCTTGAACTATGTTAAGAGTGTTTTGCACTAACACCGCACAAGTGAGGGCTGAATGATTGTGAAAATTTGAAGTCCTAAGGTAGATGCATTCGAAGTGAAGATTGTGTGATGAATAAGAAGCCATTTCTGAGAATGTTTTGGGACCAACTTGGTTTAAATCTTTTGATTGCATGTTCTTAGCTTTGCTCGGGACGAGCAAAAGTCTAGGTTTGGGGGTGTGTTGATACGCTGATTGGTATGATTTGTGCATCCATTCCCGACCTAGAATCATATGTTTTCGGCCATTTCCCATACATTTAGAGGGTAATTGCATATATTTTCTGTATTGGGATTGAATTGCTGTAAATGATAGCTTTTAGAGCTCCACACATGAATTGGATACTGCTGGGAGTTGTTTGATGTGCAGGGAATGATGAAGACTGGCTTGTTCGATGCAGCTCCTTTTGTAGAGAATTTCTCCTACTTCCTGTGTGAGAAATAGGGCACATAATATATCATCGGAAAGCTCGTTGAGTCAGGATTCCAACACATCAAATGGATCTCAATTCGGAGCTGAAACGAAGAAGTTATGGCCGAAAGAAGAAAACTGCGCGCGGAACAGGGGATAGACCGCGGTCCTAGACCGCGGTTTACTGAGGCATTTTTCCTAGACCGCGGTTTACTGAGAGGAATTCGGCCAGACCATTACATCCTATCCCACACCGACCAGACCAAGAATAGAGGAAGTATACCTCCTCTATATATAGTGGTGCACCCTTACATCAAGGGCAGATATAGATATACATATATATATACAAGAGTAGAAGAAAAAGGCACCTACTACAACACAAGACAAGGGACCACAACAACCATTCGGGAAGTCGGGATCAGGAGATTCGACTCCATTATCTAGAGTTCTTTCTGTCCCTTTTCTTCTGAATTTCAACATGTTGTCTTCTCTTTTAACTCTTGTAGTTTATTTGAATATGTATAACTAAACTCCTAGAATCCTAGGGGGATCAATGGACCCATTTCTATGTCTTAAGTAAAGCTCTTATCTTTCACATATATGATTCTGTCGAGGTACGCCTCCTTGGTGTTATTTATGCAATTTCGTACTTAATGCTTTCTTGTGGAATGGCCACCCTCGAGAATGAACTTGCGACCGCGAGGAGCCTCGGAAGAGGGAATCGATGTCATGCTAGAATTTGCATAATCTAGGTTAGCTTATACCGGAAGGTGAGGTTATTCGTGCGAGCGCATCGGAAGATGGTGAGCACCCTAGATAGCCATTTAGGGTTGGTTTAGTTTGGCCTTTCAACACTAATCGCCTAGGAATAGAGTGGATTAGTGTCTTCCGCTTAGGTACATTCGTATGACATCGGAAGGTGCGTACGATGGAAGTGGGGAAACCCTAGAACCCTAGGCTAGTAACATGACAGAATTCATCGTGTGAAAGAGGACTCTTGCTTAAGACTAGAATTGGTGAAGTTGTGAACCTTAGGAGCTTTTTATCGACTGATTTCAATCTGTTTAGTTTCTGTCTGTTTCTTTTCTGTCACTCTAATTACGTGCACTCTACTCAACCTATTCGATTGACTTGGCTTGGGACTCGTTGTTCTAATTTTAGTGCTTAGCAATAGAATCCTCGTGGGAACGATACTCTACTCACTCTGTATTACTTGTCTGCGATACGTATACTTGCGTGCAACATCTTTAAATACGCAACAAATACCAAGAGCAATCATATTGTATTACACTTTATTTTATTCAATTCAATTTCAAATTGTTTTGTGCTTTCTCTTAAAGTTCTGTATCTCTCGAATTACCAAGAGTGGTCAACATTCTATATCATTGGTGTGGCCTTCCAAGGTGGTGTTTTTGTCTATATATTCTTAGAGTGGTGGTACTATATTTCTAAGAGTATTTCATCTCACACTTTCATTCTCTAAGGTGGTGATTTATGTATCCTTTAAGTTTGAAGTGCTATCGTTTTCTATTATCATACCGCCCCGTTATCATGTTGGTACGGTCGCATCAGTTGGTATAAGAGCTTTGGCTCTAAGACAGGTTTCATCTATCCTTTTCATTATTTTCTTCTTCGTTCTTGCTTAAATCTATCCTTTCTTGTCTTCGTTCATTCTTGAGTTTGTTAAAAAAAGAAAAAAAAAAAAAAGAAAAAAATTCGTGCAAAAAAAAAGAAGAAAAAAAAGTATTAACAGTAGGAAAAAAGTATCAACAGCAAGAAAAAAAGTAAAACAAGGAAACCAAGAAGTAGAAAGAAAGAAATCAAGGGAAGCGAAAAAAGATATCATACTATCTTAGATCAACTCATCAATCATAAATCCACCTAGTTATTTTTCTTGCCCAAAATCATTCCTTTTCCATCATTCTTGTGTTTAGGATTCCTGCTCGTCTATTTCCTTGACTCTTTACCCTAGGGATCCTTGTGATTTGTTTTAGTTGGATTCATACTTGAACTACTGCAAGTTTCTTAGTTAGTTTCTTAGTTAGTTTCTTGAATCTGAGTAAAAACTAAAGAAGGCAATAAGAGTGGAAAAAGGCTAGAGTGGTGAGTATATTAGATGGTAAAAACTGAATAATTGAGAGAAACACAAGTGAATTGAGTGAATCATCTTTCGAGTGAAACATGCGAGGGAACGAGGTGAGGTCCTTTTGCTATATTCATACTAACCTGGTTGCAGATTCTGTACATGGCTCAACATCGAGAAAGAGATACCTCAGAAGAGGTTCAACAACATACCATCTCGAATCTTCAAATGGAAGCATTGTTAGGGGGGATGAAGCATATGATGCGACTCGAATTGGAGCCGATTCAAGATAGGTTGGATCAAGTGGAAGACAGAATATTGAGTGAGTCGCGACAAAGCGATAATAATAGGCAGCATGGGCTAAGTGTTCCATGGGGAGATATAGAGGATGATGTAGAGTTAGAAGAATCGTACATGCAACGGGGCAAGTTTGGGCATCAGAATGGAGAAGTTAGGAATCAAGAAGATAATAATATGGGTAGCATCAAGATGAAGATTCCATCTTTCCAAGGCAAATCTGATCCAAAAGAATATCTTGAGTGGGAGAAGAAGATGAAGTTCATATTTGATTGCCATAACTATTCCGAAGCAAAGAAGGTAAAACTTGTTGTAATTGAATTTTCCAATTATGCTATTACGTGGTGGGACCAGCATGTTTTGAGCTGGAGACGGAATGTACAACATTCAATTGAAACATGGGAGGGCATGAAAGCGACGATGAGAAAGCAGTTCGTTCCAAGCTACTATTACCGAGAGTTGCATAAAAAGTTACAATCTCGTAGACAAGGGAGTCGAAGTGTTGAAGATAATTTTAAGGAGATGGAGATTATGAAGTGATGCAAATATAGAGCGGGGTGCGAGCGATCCGGTTAGAGTTCTAAAAGGTCTAATTACGAGGGCACATGCCAAGAAGTTTAGATAAGATCTCAATGGGCTGGTTCGAGAAATTTGGACTCAAGCGAATTCAATGAAGCATGTTGAAGCAAGTACGCATGTGCCAGCAACATATGTCAACATGACTATAGTTTTCGAAGATTCTAGTCAAAGATGAATAATTCTGGTCAAAGATGAAATATTATATTTCTAAGTAATATATTGCCTTTCTAAGTCAGAATATTAGGGTATTATTTCATTGTTTCCTATAGAGTAGTTAGAATATTTTTGTTGCCTATTACATAAGAGGCAATCTAACGATACAATATTTCGCATATCTTATAATCTTGGCCTATTTATAGGTCAGGGCGAGGTTGGATGAATTTTAAGACTTTTTTGTTATTCAATACATAATTTCATGAGTAATTTGCTCTTCTTGGTTCTTGAGAAGACTCACAGAACTTATCAAGGTTTCTTGTGGCGTTCTACAACCGGACTTATCACTTCGATCCTTGGGATGTGGTGTCCTTTCCAAACCGTAGCTTTGGTTCCTATCTCGCTAGATAGTGGGTCAAAGCTCGCCTTCGGAACTTGTTCTTTGCAGATCTTGGGGTTCTCATCCATATATTGTTGTTGGGTTTTGCCACGTGTTGGCACGGTTCGCATCAGTTGGTATTAGAGCTTTGGTTCTAAGACAGGTTTCATCTATCCTTTTTCATTATTTTCTTCTTCATTCTTGAAATCTATCCTTTCTTTTCTTAGTTCGTTCTTGAGAAGTTAAAAAAAAAAAGGAAAAAAATTCCTACCAAAAACAAAGAAGAAAAATAGTATCAACAGCCAAAAAAAAAAAAAGAAAGAAAGAAACCAAAAGTAGAAAGAAAGAAATCAAGGGAAGTGAAGAAGATATCATAGTATCTTAGCATCAACTCATCAATCATAAAACCACTTACTTTTCTTGCTCATAATCATTCCTTTTCCATCATTCTTGTGTTTAGGATTCCTGCTCGTCTATTTCCTTGACTCTTTACCCTAGGGATCCTTGTGATTTGTTTTAGTTGGATTCATACTTGAACTACTGCAAGTTTCTTAGTTAGTTTCTTGAGTCTGAGTAAAAACTAAAGAAGGCAATAAGAGTGGAAAAAGGCTAGAGTGGTGAGCATATTAGATGGTAAAAACTGAATAATTGAGAGAAACACAAGTGAATTGAGTGAATCATCTTTCGAGTGAAACACGCGAGGGAACGAGGTGAGGTCCTTTTGCTATATTCATACTAACCTGGTTGCAGATTCTGTACATGGCTCAACATCGAGAAAGAGATACCTTAGAAGAGGTTCAACAACATACCATCCCGAATCTTCAAATGGAAGCATTGTTAGGGGAGATGAGGCGGATGATGCGACTCGAATTGGAGCCGGTTCAAGATAGGTTGGATCAGGTGGAAGACAGAATATTGAGTGAGCCGCGACAAAGGATAATAATAGGCAGCATGGGTGACATGTTCCATGGGGAGATAGAGAGGTTGATGCAGAGTTAGAAGAACTGTACATGCGACGGGGCAGGTTCAGGCATCATAATGGAGAAGTTAGGAATCGAGAAGATAATAATTTGGGCAGCATCAAGATGAAGATTCCATCTTTCCAAGGCAAATTTGATCGAGAAGCATATCTCGAGTGGGAGAAGAAGATGGAGTTCATATTTGATTGCCACAACTATTCCGAAGCAAAGAAGGTAAAACTTGTTGTCATTGGGTTTTCTAATTATGCTATTACTTGGTGGGACTAGCTTGTTTTGAGCAGGAGACGGAATAAAGAACGTCCAATTGAAACATGGGAGGACATGAAATCGGTGATGAGAAAGCCGTTCATTCCAAGCTACTATTACCGGGACTTGCATAAAAAGTTGCAAGCTCTTAGACAAGGGAGTCGAAGTGTTGAAGATTATTTTAAGGAGATGGAGATTACATGATACTAGCCAACGTGGAGGAAGATTGAGACGCCACTATGGCCAGATTTTTGTTTGGCTTGAACCGACAAATTCATGATAGAGTGGAAATGCATCATTATGCAGAGTTGGAAGAGATGGTGCACATGGCAATCAAAGTGGAGCAACAACTCAAGAGAGGAGGCACACAATCAGGTCCCAACTCAGGATCTAATCCTTGGAAGCTGAGCTCCTCAAAGAAGGAAGAAAGGCCACAAACATCTTCAACTCTTAAGGCTAAAGCTGAGCCTAAGTCGGGAAACTCCAACCGCGATTCCCAAGGTACAACTGATATTCCTACTACTCAGAATCATGATATTAAGTGTTTTAAATGCCAAGACAGGGGACATATGGCTAACCAATGTCCAAACAAGAGGGTGATGGTTATAAATGCCCAAGGAGAGTTGGAGTCGGAAGATGAAGAAGATGATCTCGATATGCCACCCTTAGAAGGGGCAGTATGCTGTTGAAGGAGAGATATTGGTGGTAAGACGAGCTCTCAATGTGCAAGTTAAGGAGGAAGAAAATAAGCAACGGGAGAACTTGTTTCATACTCGATACTTTGTGAACAACAAAGTGTGCAGCATCACAATTGATGGAGGGAGCTGCACCAACGTGGCGAGCACTAGATTGGTGGAGAAATTGGCATTACCTACCTTAAAACATCCACGTCCTTATCGGCTCCAGCGGTTGAATGATAGTGGCGACATCAAGGTAACAAAGCAAGTTCTAGTTGCTTTTTCTTTTGGAATATATGTGGATGAGGTGCTTCGTCATGTCATTCCCTTGCATGCATGTCATATACTATTGGGAAGGCCATGGCAATATGATCAAAGGGCTACACATGATGGTTTTACTAATAGGTACTCCTTTGTAATGAAGAAGCAGCCCATGGCTCTTATGCCATTAACTCCAAAACAAGTTATTGATGATCAAATGAAACTGAAAAGAGCAAGTGAAGTGAAAATAAGGACAAAATATGAAATTGAGAGAAAAGAAACTGAGAGAAAAGAAAGTATGGGAGAAGAAAATGAAATAGAAAAGAACAAGAAAAGGAGTGAAAGAGAAGAAGAGAGAGTTTTAGCCATAGGGAGAGCAAGAGAGGAAAAATTAAGTTTCATTGCAAAGAAAAGAGAGATCAAGAGAGTATTATTTTCTGATCAACCCCTTATAGTACTTATGTACAAGGAGGTCCTTTTAAACACTAATGATCTTGTCGGTTCTTTGCCAAGCAATGTTATTTCCCTTTTGCAGGAGTTCGATGATGTTTTTCCCGAGGAGTTGCCTTCAGGTTTACCCCCAATTCGAGGAATTGAGCATCAAATTGACTTCATTCCCGGTGCATCAATCCCAAACCGACTAGCCTGCCGGAGTAATCCTGAGGAAACAAAGGAACTTCAAAGGCAAGTAGATGAGTTATTGCAAAAGGGGTATGTATGGGAAAGCATGAGTCCTTGTGCGGTTTCGGTGCTGCTAGTAGCCAAGAAGAATGGGACATGCAGGATGTGTGTCGATTGTCGTGCAATCAACAATATCACGGTAAAGTATCGACATCCCATCCCCAGATTAGATGATATGCTTGATGAATTGAATGGTTGTTGTGTTTTTACTAAGATTGATCTTAAGAGTGGATATAATCAAATTAGGATGAAAGAAGGTGATGAGTGGAAAACTGCATTCAAAACAAAATATGGATTATATGAATGGTTAGTTATGCCTTTTGGATTCCTAGCACTTTCATGAGACTTATGAACCATGTTTTGTGTGCTTACATTGGACAATTTGTGGTTGTCTATTTTGATGATATTCTATTCTATAGCAAAAACTTGAATGATCATGTGGAACATTTAAAACTTGTTTTAGATGTTTTAAGAAAATAAAAGATATTTGCTAATCTAAAGAAATGTATCTTTTGCACGGATAAGCTTGTATTTCTTGGATTTGTTGTGAGTGCACAAGGTATTCAAGTTGATCATGAGAAGGTGAAAGCAATCCAAGATTGGCCTACTCCTACAACTATAGGTTAGGTACGAAGTTTCCATGGCTTGGCTAGTTTTTATCGACGTTTTGTTTAGAACTTTAGTAGTCTTGCCACACCTTTAACTAAAGTGATCAAGAAGAATGCTCCATTTAGGTGGGGAGAGGAACAAGAAAGGGCATTCAAAGTGATTAAGGAGAAGTGAACAAACGCATCATTACTTGCTCTACCTAACTTTACTAAAACTTTTGAAATTGAGTGTGATGCTTTGGGTGTAGGGGTTGGTGGAGTTTTAATGCAGGAGGAAAGACCAATCGCATATTTCAGCGAAAAGCTAAGTGGAGCAACCCTAAACTATCCCACATACGATAAGGAGATGTATGCATTGGTTCAGACATTAAGGACTTGGCAACATTACCTTTGGCCAAAAGAATCTGTGATCCACACAGATCACGAATCGTTGAAACACTTGAAGGGGCAGCACAAGCTGAATAAATGCCATGCTAAGTGGCCGGAGTTCATCGAGACATTTCCATATGTGATCAAATACAAGCAAGGTAAGGAAAATATAGTTGCGGATGCACTATCTCGAATGTATGCTTTACTTTCCACAGTTGATGCTAAGTTGCTTGGATTTGAGTATATTAAGAAATTGTATGCATTAGATTCTGATTTTGGTGATGTGTTTAAAGAATGCACAAAAAGGTCTAAGGAGAAATATTACTTGCTTGATAGGTTTCTATTTCGAGAAAATAAGCTTTGCATTCCCCACTCTTCTTTGCGTGACTTACTAGTTAGGGAAGCACATGGTGGTGGTTTGATGGGTCATTTTGGGGGTAGCTAAGACATTGGCTATGTTGCATGACCTTTTTTTTTGGCCTCATATGAAACGGGATGTTGAGAGGATTTGTGAAAAGCGCATTACATGTAAACAAGCTAAATCTAAGTTACAGCCACATGAATTATATACACCACTTCCTATTCCTAGTGAGCCTTAGGTTGATATTTGCATGGACTTTGTTTTAGGATTACGTAGGTCTAAGAGGGGGAGAGACTCAATCTCTGTGATTGTTGATAGATTCTCTAAAATGACACATTTCATTGCATATCATAAAACTGATGATGCATCTCATATAGCTGATTTATTTTTCAAGGAGATTGTTAGGTTGCATGGCATGCCTAGAAGCATTGTTTCGAATAGAGATGCAAAGTTCTTGAGTTACTTTTGGAAGACATTGTGGGGAAGGTTAGGCAACAAGTTATTATGCTCTATAACTTGTCACCCACAGGCTAATGGTCAAACGGAAGTAGTGAATAGAACGTTATCTACTTTGTTACGTGCTATTATTAAGAAGAATTTGAAAACATGGGAAGATTGTTTGCCACATGTAAAATTTGCTTACAATAGAAGTGTTCATTCTGCAACCAAGTTTTCACCATTTGAGATTGTTTATGGGTTTAATCCATTAACACCTTTAGAGTTATCTCCTTGGCCTTTGAGTGAACGTGCTAACTTAGATGGAAAGAAGAAAGCTGAATTTTTACGGTGAATCCATGAAAAGGCAGGCTTGAACATAGAAAGGAGGATTGAGCAATATGTCAATCAAGCAAACAAGGGACGTAAACAAGTAGTATTTGAACCTGGAGATTGGTTGTGGTTGCACATGAGGGAGGAACAGTTTCCCCAACGACGACATTCGAAATTCCTTCCAAGGGGTGATGGACCTTTTCAAGTGCTGGAGAGAATCAGTGACAATGCCTACAAGTTGGATTTATCAGGTGAGTATGGTGTTAGTGCAAGGTCTAATGTTTCTGATCTGTCTCCATTTGATGCAGATGGTGATTTGAGGACAAATCCTTTAAAATAGGGGGAGAATGATGCAAATTAAGAGCATGGTGCGAGCAATCCGGTTAGAGATCCAAACGGGCCAATTATGAGGGCACGGGCCAAGAAGTTTAGAGAAGATCTCAATGGGCTAGTTTGAGAAACTCGGACTGAAGCGAATTCAATGAAGCATATTGAAGCAAGTATGCATGTGCCAACAACATATCTCAATATGATTAAAGTTTTCGAAAATTCCAGTCAAAGATGAATAATTCTGGTCAAAGATGAATTATTACATTTCTAAGTAATATATTACCTTTCTAAGTCAGAATATTAGGGTAATATTTCATTATTTCCTATAAAGTAGTTAGAATATTTTTGTTGCCTATTACATAGGAGGCAATCTGAAGATACAATATTTCGCATATCTTGTAATCTTGGCCTATTTATGTGTCAGGGCTGAGGTTGGACGAATTTTAAGACTTCTTTCTTATTCAATACAGGAATTTGCTCTTCTTGGTTCTTGAGAAGACTCGTAGAACTTATCAAGGTTTCTTGTGGTGTTCTACAACCGGACTTATCACTTCGATCCTCGGGATGTGACGTCCTTTCCAAACCATAGCTTTGGTTCCTATCTCGCTAGATAGCGGGTCAAAGCTCGCCTTCGGAACTTGTTCTTTGTAGATCTTGGGGATCTCATCCATATATTGTTGTCGGGTTTTGCCACGTGTTGGTAAGGTTCGCATCATGATGTGAATCAAGACAAGGATCTTACGAATGGAAGTCAATATCAGCTACAATGGAAAGAAGAGCAAATGGGCAACAAGATACTGGGCAATATTTGCTAAATGTATCTAGTATATGAGAATTTAAATAAATTGGGAGAGTATATTTTTGTTATATTTTGGAAATATTGTGGTTTCCTAGGAATATTCTTAAGATATCTTTTAGATTTATTTAGATTATATTTACCATATCTATAGGATAGCTATTAGGATATTTTTACAAATTCTATATTTTTTATTAGGACTTTATAAATAACCAAGAGGGTCATATTGTATTTGCATTTAGTCAGATAATAGATCAATAAAAGTAAATTCTTATTTTATTTGGTTCTTTTAGAACCTTCGAACTTATCGGAGTCATCCATGACGTTCATCCCCGACTTATCAATCTACCCTTCCACAGTTGATTGTGGCGTCTTCACTATACCAAGTTTCTTACCTTATGTGAACCTCACCAACACGGTAATGAAACTTGATACCAAATATAATATGAACCTCATCAACTAGTGACGAAACCTGTATTTTGACTAAGGCCTCCAGGAAACGTGTCATTGTCAAGCTCGAGAGGTGAAACCTTAACCCATTACCTATAGCGAGTAAGAACCTTAGTATAGTGAAGACACCACAATCAACTATGGAAGGGTTGATTGATAAGTCGGGATTGAACACCACGGAATACTCTGATAAGTTCAAATAGTTCTTCAAAAAAGCAAAGAGAATAAAATTCACACTTTAGTAATGAATAATCTTATCCAAAAATTCGTCTAAAGGCAAGCACCAGCCTTTAAATAAGCAATTGTGCAATATTACATGAAATATAACCTTCCTAAATGGTTCTCATGGGATAGGAAACTAATTAGAAAGCAAATCTAAGTGTTACCCTAGAGAAATTACAAAATATTACCAATATCTTTAGAACTAAACAAAAGAGAATGTAATATATTCTACTTGTTAAAAGAGAAAAGTGATATATTCTTGTAAATAACTTCAATATATCAGCATTATCTTGTGCTTCTCTCTCCTCTTTACTTCTCTCAACTGCCTTTTTGTGCTTCTCTTGTCTCTTTAGTTTTCTCAACTACCTTTCTTGAAAATGTTATTTTTCTTTACATTTAATTGAGATATATTTCTTCAAAATACCTGGCCTCTTGACATTCAACAGAAATATATTTCTTGAAACACTTGCACTCTTGATGCTCAGCTCACCATTTGTCCCATTTTGAAATATCATGGATAATATTAAGTCATTCAGCTTGTTCGTCACTTGTATGCATATTCATGTCCTCTATTTCGTCTCACTTGAGCTTCTCGTCACTAGATCTTGAAAGATTTTGATTTCATTATTCGAGCTCGTATCTTGGATCACATCATTCCCCTCCTCTTGAAAAGGATTTGTCCTCAAATCATGACCTACATAAAAAGAAAATAAATAACCAATATTGAACGTAGCACTAACATTATGCTTACCTTGTAAATCTAACTTATTGGATCTGTCATTAATGTGCTTGAGTATTTGAGTTCATCCATCTTCCAATTGAAGTCCCTTTGCATTTCTTGATCTCTTAAACAACTTCCTTTTCAAGTGCATGAATTATAACCTCTTGGATCAAAAATAAGCTTTTTGTCTCGCCATTTGTTAGGATACTTCACATAATGCTTCTTCTTGATCCCAATGTCAACTCCAACAATAGTATTACTAATATGCTGAGCAACTTCAATGTATCTTTGTTCATATAAATCCACACACTCAAACAAATGTAAATTAGCTAAATCAAAAAGATATGCATTAAACCCATATGGAATTTCCAAATATGAAAATTTTCTGATAGAATAATCAAATTTATTAAAAGGAAACTCAGTATGAGGAAAATATTCTTCACATGTTTTGATATCAATTTTTGCATAACAAGTCAAAAATAATAATTTGTTTCCATGTTCTCTCATATTTTTGCAAGAGTAGTTCAAGAAGTTAGTAACTTTGTGTAAAATATATAAAAAATGTATTATCACAATCTCTTTAAAGAAGAAATCACCTTGCATGGTATCATCGATTATATGGTAAGGAACAGAGTACCAATATAAGTTAGATAAGCAGTGGAAACTATTTACCTGATTTACCAAAGTAGATGATCGTGTATCTCCAATTGCTTTTCCCCTTTCAAGATGATTCTTAGTCTCTATATCACTCCCAATGAAACCAAGAAAAACAGCTCTATCTATGCAAAGAGTGCGTGATTCATGTTTAACAAATAACCATTTGTTCCTTAAGGCCCCTAAAATAAGTCTCGAGTATTTAGCATGATTATGCAGACTAGTACTATAGTGAATATCATTAAAGTAGATGAAAGCATGCAAATTATGGCTCATAAGCCTCATGGAAGCATTTGGCCTATTAATCAATCCAAAATACATAAACAACATCTTATGTAAATCACATGGTGTTCTGCATCCAATGTTTGACTCATGATTATCTCTCACCTTAATATAATGGAATTGTTTCACAAGATCAATTTTGAAATCACATATCCACTATGCAATCCATCTAACATGCCATCTAAATAAAGAATAGGATTGGGGCACATTACCGTGACATTATTGACAAAATTAGTAAATCTTCTCCTTGTTTGATCCTCATGCCTTAGTAACATCAAGACAATAAAGGGACTCACGTACTCACTAGCTTATATGTTTACCACTGGCTCATTGGGTTGTAGTTGAACATCCTTCATCTCCTTATGATTACTTGTAACAGCTAGTTGGTTTGGACTTGATCCTTGATGCACTCCCTTGAATTCCTGCAAATAAGAAATAATATTGATCGACAAGAATCCGATAAGATTGTTAGTAAATAAAACTGGCTCCTTAATCATAAAGGGCTAATATAAAATTAAATAACTCTCAATCTCACGATCTTTTTCCTCTCTTGTACTCACCAATGAAACATCACTCTTATTTTCTCTCTCCTCAATTTTTTTTCTCTCATTTTCTTTTTCCACAACCTCAATCTTTTTCTTTTTTTCATAACTGTCTGTTTCTTGACAATGATCGATACTAATTTCATCACACTCTTTCTTTTTGTTACCCTCTTTCTTTTGCTCAATCTCTCTTTTTTCATCACTCTCTTTTTTATTCTCATGAGTTTGTGTGACACTCACAGCTCGTTTGTCATCCTTGGAGAGCTCGGAACTAGACGATGGCACTTTGTGTTCTTTATGGGCTAACCTCCATGAGCTTGTAGCAGCCATGCCTGAAGACCATTCATCCATGTTTCTTTGCTTCAATCGTCGTTCAACTTTCATGGCAAAAAGCAACATATCTTTGAAGTCTCCATAACAATGCATCGCCACTTCATCCACAATCTCATGATTTAATCCAAGTATGAACCTATCCATGGTGGCTCCTATGTCCTCCTCTACATTCGCTTAGCTCATTGCAACCTTCATCTCTTTGTAATATCAGATAATGCTCTTTGATCCTTGAGTGAGGTGTTGTAATTTGTTGTGCAATTCTCGGCGATAGGAACTTGGAAGGAATCGTCACCTCATTATTGACTTCATCTTGTTCCATGCCTGAACAGGTCGCTCTCCATGTGTCTTCTACTTGTAATAAGCTAATCCCACCGAATAACAACATAGTCGGAGAATTGAAAAGAAGCAAGTTGTACCTTTTTCCTTTCGGAGTAATTTTGCTTATTAAAGACCATCTCCATTCTTTCCTCCCAAAAAGGTAATCTTCGGGATCATTTTTACCTTGAAAAGTTGGAAACTTCACTTTTATGTCACCCAAATTGTCATTCTACCTCGGTCTTCTCTGTTCTTTATGCACATAACCAAATTGTGATTTGCCTTTGCTTGCTTGTTCCTCCAACTTGTCCATCTTCTTGTGGATTTGTTGGAATTCCTCTTCCACCATCCTCCCAACTTTTCGTACAAATGTTCGTAGTTGCACATCTTTGGATGAGCTTTCCTTGCGATAGTGTGACATGATGAGAATCTGCAAAAGATATTAGGATCTCACAATCACTCCCTCACGTGTTTCACTCTAGAATAAGTTCACTCAATTCCACTCGTGTTTGCACTCAAATAGCTTTTAACCTCTAATAATCTCGTCACTCTTGCCTTTTTCCACTCATATATCCTCTTTCGGTTCTTTTTGAACTAAACAAACGATTATCAAATTTTTCTGCAACAATCCACCATGACTTCACCAAGATTTGAAAGAAGAGAATAGGCTAGGGTTCCAAAGTAACAAAGATCAAGAGAAATAAGGGGATTACAGATAAGAGAATAATTGATTAATCGAAAAGAAACAACTTTGAGTACAAAGATGTTGATAGCTCTATGAATAGACAAATAATTCTTGAACTTGCTCAATATCTTATTTTTTTATTGATATTTTTTTGCTAATACTTTTTCTTTCCTTTTTTTTATTATGCAATTTTTTTTTCTTTTTTTTTGCTTCTTTTCTTTTCTGCTGCTTGTTTTTTTCCTCTCCCATTACCTTTTTTTTTTTTTTATCTTTTCTAAAGAAGATAATAGAAAAGAAAGAAGATAAAAAAAAAAACGATGAAAGAAAACAAAAATAAACTAAAAGGATAGATTGAACCTGACTTAGAATGTTGGCTCTAATACCAAATAATGCGAACCTCGCCAACACCGTAATGAAACTCGATATCAAGTATGATATAAACCTCATCAACTAGTAATGAAACTCGTATTCGACTA
The DNA here is from genome assembly GCA_037672795.1 of Lagerstroemia speciosa. Lineage (NCBI taxonomy): Eukaryota > Viridiplantae > Streptophyta > Magnoliopsida > Myrtales > Lythraceae > Lagerstroemia > Lagerstroemia speciosa. Next base: position 17,738,235 of record CM075288.1, on the reverse strand, counting down.
ATGTCCAGGAAACGTGTCCTTGTCAAGCTCGAAAGGTGGAACCCTGACCTATTACCTATAGCGAGGTAAGAACCTTGTTATAGTGAAGATGTCACAATCAACTATGGAAGGGTTGATTGATAAGTTGAGGTTGAACGTCACGGAATACTATGATAAGTTCGAATAGTTCTTCAAAGAACTAAAGAGAATAAAATCTCACACTTTATTAATGAATAATCTGATCCAAAAATTCGTCCAACGACAAGCACCAGCCTTTAAATAAGCCAAAGTAAAACATGAAATATAACCTTCCTAAATGGTTCTCATGGGATAGGAAACTAATTAGAAAGCAAATCTAAGTGTTACCCCGGAGAAATTACAAAATATTACCAATATCTTCAAAACTAAACAAAGGAAAATGTAATATATTCTACTTGTTAAAAGAAGGAAATGATATATTCTTGTAGATAACTTCAATATATCAGCATTAACTTGTGCTTCTCTTGCCTCTTTAGCTCTCTCAACTGCCTTTTTGTGCTTCTCTTGTCTCTTGAGTTCTCTCAACTACCTTTCTTGAAAATAATATTTCTCTTTACAGCTGCTGAGATATATTTCTTCAAAATACTTGGCCTCTTGACATTCGACCGAAGTATATTTCTTGAAGCACTTGCACTCTCGATGCTCAGCTCACCATTTGTCCCGTTTTGAAATATCATGGATAATATTGAGTCATTCAGTTTGCTTGTCACTTATATGCATATCCATGTCCTCCATTTCGTCTCACTTGAGCTTTTCATCATTAGACCTTGAAAGACTTTGATATCATTCTTCGAGCTCTTATCTTGGATCACATCATTACCTCTTTATAGGTAATGGGTCAAGGTTCCACCATCTGAGCTTGACAAGGACACGTTCCTTGGAGACCTTAGTCGAATACGAGTTTCATCACTAGTTGATGAGGTTCATATCATACTTGGTATTGGGTTTCATCACGGTATCGGCGAGGTTCGCATCATATTACAATGATACGAGCCAATGTGGAGGAAGATCTTGAAGCCACTATGGCCAGATTTTTGTTTAGCTTGAACCGAGAGATTCATGATAGATCAGTATGTAGAGTTGGAAGAGATGGTGCACATGGCAATTAAAGTGGAACAACAACTCAAGAGAGGAGGAGGCACACGATCAAGTCCTAACTTGGGGTCTAATCTTTGGAAGTTGAGCTACTTAAAGAAGGAAGAAAGGCCACAAGCATGTCCAACTCTTAAGGCTAAAGCTGAGCCTATGTCGGGAAACTCCAGCCACGATTCCCAAGAAATTTGCAGAAATTCAAGTATGAATCCAACCAAATATGCTAAGACAGTATGATGCAAACCTCACCAATATCGTGATGAGACCCAATATCAAGTATGATATGAACCTCGCCAACTCATGATGAAACTTGTATATGGCTAAGGTCTCTAGGAAATGTGTCCTTGACAAGCTCAGATGTTGGAATCTTGACTCATTACCTATAAAGAGGTAAGAGCCTTGGTATAGTGAAGACACCACAATCAACTATGGAAGGGTTGATTAATAAGTCGGGGATGAACGCCACGGGTTACTCCGATAAGTTCATTTAGTTCTTTCCCTTGTAGCTGATGTTGACTTCCATTCTTGGTATCCTTGTCTTGATTCACATCACAGTATGATATCTTTAGAACCCAACCCTACATTCTCCTTTTAAATCTTAGTGAAGTCGTGGTATATTGTTGCAGGACATTCTGATTGTAGTTTGTTTAGTTCAAAAAGAGCCGAAAGAGTGTATACAAGTGGAAAAAGGCAAGAGTGGTGAGAATTATTAGAGGATAAAAGCTGTTTGAGTGCAAACATAAGGGGAATTGAGTGAACTTATTCTTGAGTAAAACACGTGAGGAAGTGATTGTAAGGTCCTAATATCTTTTACAGATTCTCATCATGTCACACTATCAAGAGGAAAGCTCATCCGAACAGATACAACTACAAACATTCATACAGGAAGGAGGATGGTGAAAGCAGAATTCAAGTAAATATACAAGAAGATGGACTGGCTTGAGGAAGAAGCAAATGGTAAAAGATTTCAATTTCCACATAAAGGTAAAGAATCAAGAAGATCAAGACAAGAAGATGGTTTGGCTAACACAAAGGTGAAACTTCCAACTTTCCAAGGTCAAAACGTGATGTGATCCTACATATGGTTTTCAAGAATGCCAAATGATGTTCCTTTTGATTAGGAGACAAGAGCTCGAACGAGAAAATTGGTGGGCGTGAAGCTGTTGACAAGTGAGGACCATGGATTCACAATATCAAACTCATTACAAATGCAGCACAAAATGGATCACAAATATTATTCTTAATAAATATTTTTCAGTTGAATATCAAGGGTGCAAGAGCTTAGAGAAATAATTCAACTGAATGTCAGGAGAGCAAATATTTTGAAGAAATATATCTCAGCCAGATGTAAAGAGAAAGAATATTTTCGACAAAGGAAGTTGAGAGAACTAAAGAGGTGATGCAAATCAAGAGCATGGTGCGAACGATCCGGTTAGAGTTCCAAACGGGCCAATTACGAGGGCACGGGCCAAGAAGTTTAGAGAAGATCTCAATGGGCTAGTTCGTGAAATTTGGACTCAAGCAAATTCAATGAAGCATGTTGAAGCAAGTTTGTATGTACCAGCAACATACATCAACATGATCGAAGTTTTAGTCGATTCCGGTCAAGGATGAATAATTCTAGTCAAAGACAAATATTACCTTTTCTAAGTAATATATTACCTTTCTTTAGTTATTAAGTCAGAATATTGGGGTAATATTCCATTATTTCCTAGAGAGTAGTTACAATATTTTTGTTGCCTATTACATAGGAGGCAATCTAGCAACAACCTATTTATAGGCTAGGGATGAGCATGGACGAATTTCAGACTTCTTTGTTATTTAATACGTAATTTTGTGAGGAATTTGCTCTTCTTGGTTCTTGAGAAGACTCGTAGAACTTATCAAGGTTTCTTGTGGTGTTCTACTACCGGACTTATCACTTCAATTCTTGGGGTCTGGCATCCTTTCCAAACCGTAGCTTTGGTTCCTATCTCGCAAGGTAGCAGGTCAAAACTCACCTTCGAAACTTGTTCTTTGGAGATCTTGGGGTTCTCATCCAAATATTATTGTCGGGTTTTGCCACATGTTGGTAAGATTCACATTAGTTGGTACCAGAGCTTTGGTTCTAAGACAGGTTTCATCTATCCTTTTTCATTATTTTGCTTCTTCGTTCTTACTGAATCTATCCTTTCTATTCTTAGTTGGTTCTTGAGTTTGCTTGTATAAAGAAAAAAAAAAGAGAAAAAAAAAGAAAGAAAAGAAAGAAAGAAAAAAAAAGAAAAAAATTCATCCAAAAAAAAGAAAAAAGTATCAACAGCAAAAAAAGAGAGAAAGAAAGAAAGAAACCAAAAGTAGAAAGAAAGAAATCAAGGGAAGCAAAGAAGATATCATACTGTCTTAGCATCAACTCATCGATCATAAATCCACCTAGTATTCCTGCTCAGAATCATTCCCTTTCCATCATTCTTCTGTTTAAGATTCCTACTCATCTATTTCCTTGACTCTTCCCCCTAACGATCCTTCTGATTTGTTTTGGTTGAATTCATACTTGAATTGCTGCAAGTTTCTTGGTTGTTCCTTGAGTCTGATCAAGAACTAAAGAAAGCAACAAGAGTGGAAAAAGGCCAAAGCGGTGAGCATATTAGAGGGTAAAAACTGAATAATTGAGAGAAACACAGGTGAATTGAGTGAATCATCTTTCGAGTGAAACACGCGAGGGAGTGAGGTGAGGCCCTTTTTCTATATTCATACTAACCTGGTTGCATATTCTGTACATGGCTCCACATCGAGAAAGAGATACCTCGGAAGAGGTTCAACAACATACCACCCTAAATCTTCAAATGGAAGCATTGTTAGGGGAGATGAGGCAGATGATGCGACTCGAATTGGAGCTGATTCATGATAGGTTGGATCAGGTGGAAAACAGAATATCGAGTGAGCCGCGACAAAGCGACACTAATAGGCAGCATGAGCGACGTGTTCCATGGGGAGATAGAGAGGATGATGCCGAGTTAAAAGAACCGTACATGTGACGAGGTAGGTTCAGGCATTGCAATGGAGAAGTTAGGAATCGAGAAGATAATAATTTGGGTAGTATCAAGATGAAGATTCCATCTTTCCAAGGCAAATCTGATCCAGAAGCATATCTCGAGTGGGAGAAGAAGATGGAGTTCATATTTGATTGCCACAACTATTCCGAAGCAAAGAAGGTAAAACTTGCTGTCATTGAGCTTTCTGATTATGCTATTACATGGTGGGACCAACTTGTTTTGAGCGGGAGGCGGAATAGAGAACATCCAATTGAAACATGGGAGGACATGAAATCCATGATGAGAAAGCCGTTCGTTCCAAGCTACTATTACCGGGACTCTGCAAGTCTCTTAGACAAGGGAGTCGAAGTGTTGAAGATTATTTTAAGGAGATGGAGATTACAATAATACGAGCCAGCGTGGAGGAAGATTGAGACGCCACTATGGCCAAATTTTTGTTTGGCTTGAACCGAGAGATTCATGATAGAGTGGAAATGCATCATTATGTAGAGTTGGAAGAGATGCTGCACTTGGTGATCAAAGTAGAACAACAACTCAAAAGAGGAGGCACACGATCAGGTCCCAACTTGGGGTCTAATCTGTGGAAGCTGAGCTCCTCAAAGAAGGAAGAAAGTGCACAAGCATCTTCAACTCTTATGGCTAAAGCTGAGGCTTAGTCAGGAAAATCCTGCCGCAATTCCCAAGGTACAACCGATATTCCTTCTACTCAGAATCATGATATTAGGTGTTTTAAATGACAAGGCAAGGGACATATGGCTAAAGAATGTCCAAACAAGAGGGTGATGGTCATAAATGCCCAAGGAGAGCTAGAGTCGAAAGATGAAGAAGACGATCCCGACATGCCGCTCTTAGAAGATGCTTATGATGGGTAGTATGCTGTTGAAGGAGAGATATTGGCGGAAAGACGAGCTCTCAACGTGCAGGTTAAGGAGGAACAAAATAATCAATGGGAGAACTTGTTTCATACTCGATACTTTGTGAACAACAAAGTGTGCAGCGTCATAATCGATGGAGGGAGTTGCACCAACGTGGCTAGCACAGAAATGGTGGAGAAATCGGCATTACCCACCTTGAAGCATCCATGACCTTATCGACTCCAATGGTTGAATGATAGTAGCGATATCAAGGTAACAAAGCAGGTTATGGTTGTTTTTCTATTGGAAAATATGAGGATGAGGTGCTTTGTGATGTCGTTCCCATGCATGCATGTCATATACTATTGGGAAGGCCATGGCAATATGATCAGAGGGCTACACATGATCGTTTTACCAATAGGTACTCCTTTGTAATGAATAAGTAGCCCATAGCTCTGATGCCGTTAACTCCAAAACAAGTTCTTGATGATCAAATGAAGTTGAAAAGAGCAAGTGAAAGGAAAACAAGGACAAAATCTGAAATTGAGAGAAAAGAAAGTATGGGAGAAGAAAAGCAAAGTGAAAAGACCAAGAAAAAGAGTGAAAGAGAAGAAGGGACAGTTTCAGCCATAGGGAGAGCAAGAGAGGAAAAATTAAGTTTCATTGCAAAGAAAAGTGAGATCAAGAAAGTATTATTTTCTGATCAACCCCTTATAGTACTTATGTACAAGGAGGTCCTTTTAAACACTAATGATCTTGTCAGTTCTTTGCCGAGCAATGTTATTTCCCGTTTGTAGGCGTTCAATGATGTTTTTCTCGAGGAGTTGCCTTTAGGTTTACCCCCAATTCGAGGAATTGAGTATCAAATTGACTTCATATCAGTGCATCAATCCCAAATCGACCAGCCTACCACAGTAATCCTGAGGAAACAATGGAACTTCAAAGGCGAGTAGGTGAGTTATTGGAAAAGGGCTATGTACAAGAAAGCTTGAGTCCTTATGTGGTTCCGATGCTGCTAGTACCTAAGAAGGATGGGACATGGAGGATGTGTACTAACTGTCGTGCAATCAACAATATCACAACAAAGTATCGACATCTCATCCCTAGATTAGATTATATGCTCAATGAATTCCATGGTTGTTGTGTTTTTACTAAGATTGATCTTAAGAGTGGATATCATCAAATTAGGATGAAAGAAGGTGATGAGTGGAAAATTGCATTCAAAACAAAATATGAATTATATGAATGGTTAATTATGTTTTTTGGATTAACTAATGCACCTAGCACTTTCATGAGACTTATGAACCATGTTTTACGTGCTTACATTGGACAATTTGTGATTGTCTACTTTGATAATATTCTGATCTATAGCAAAAACTTGAATGATCATTTGGAACATTTAAAACTTTTTTTAGATGTTTTAAGAAAAGAAAAGTCGTTTGCTAATTTGAAGAAATGTATCTTTTGCACGGATAAGCTTGTATTTCTTGAATTTGTTGTGAGTGCACAAGGTATTCAAGTTGACCGTGAGAAGGTGAAAGCAATCCAAGATTGGCCTGCTCCTACAACTATAGGTCAGGTACGAAGCTTCCATGGCTTGGCTAGTTTTTGTCGACGTTTTGTTCAGAACTTTAATAGTCTTGTCACACGTTTAACTGAAGTGATGAAGAAGAATGCTCCAGTTAAGTGGGGAGAGGAACAAGAAAGGGCATTCAAGGTGATTAAGGAGAAGTTAACAAATGCACCTTTACTTGCTTTACCTAACTTTACTAAAACTTTTGAAATTGAGTGTAATGCTTAAGGTGTAGGAGTTGGAGGAGTTTTAATGCAGAAAGGAAGATCAATTGCATATTTTAGTGAAAAGTTAAGTGGGGCAGCCCTAAACTATCCCACATATGATAAGGAGATGTATGCATTGGTTCGGACATTGAGAACTTGGCAATGTTACCTTTGGCCAAAAGAATTTGTGATCCACATGGATCACGAATCGTTAAAACACTTGAAAGGGCAGCACAAACTGAATAAACGCCATGCTAAGTGGGTAGAATTCATCGAGACATTTCCATCTATGATCAAACACAAGCAAGGTAAGGAAAATATAGTTGCTAATGCACTATCTCGAAGGTATGCTCTACTTTCCACACTTGATGCTAAGTTGCTTGGATTTGAGTACATTAAGGAGTTGTATGCATTAGATTCTGATTTTGGTGATGTGTCTAAAAAATGCACAAAAAGGTCTCATGAGAAATATTACTTGCTTGATGGGTTTCTGCTTCGTAAAAATAAGCTTTGCATTCCCCATTCTTCTTTGTGTGAGTATTAGTTAGGGAAGCACATGGTGGTGATTTGATGGGTCATTTTGGGGTAGCTAAGGCATTGGCTATGTTGCATGATCATTTTTTTTTGGCCTCATATGAAACGGCATGTTGAGAGGATTTGTGAAAAGTGCACTACATGTAGACAAGCTAAATCTAAGTTACAGCCACATGTATTATATACACCACTTCCTTTTCCTAGTGAGCCTTGGGTTGATATTTCCATGGACTTTGTTTTAGGATTACCTAAGTCTAAGAGGGGGAGAGACTCAATCTTTGTGGTTGTTGATAGATTCTTTAAAATGGCACATTTCATTGCATGTCATAAAACTAATGATGCATCTCATATAGCTGATTATTTTTTAAGGAGATTGTTAGGTTGCATGGCATGCCTAAAAGTATTATTTCAGATAGGGATTCAAAGTTCTTGAGTTACTTTTGGAAGACATTGCGGGGAAGGTTAGGCACCAAGTTATTATATTCTACAACTTGTCACCTACAGACTGATGGTCAAACCGAAGTAGTGAATAAAACTTTATCTACTTTGTTACGTGCTATTATTAAGAAGAATTTGAAATCACGGGAAGATTGTTTGCCGCATGTAGAATTTGCTTACAATAGGAGTGTTCATTCTGCTACCAAGTTTTCATCATTTCAGATTGTTTATGGGTTTAATCCACTAACACCTTTGGATTTATCTCCTTTGCCTTTGAGCGAACATGCTAACTTAGATGGAAAGAAGAAAGCTGAATTTATATAGTAAATCCATGAGAAGGCACACTTGAACATAGAAAAGAGGACCGAGCAACATGTCAAACAAGCAAATAAGGGACATAAACAAGTAGTGTTTGAACCTGGAGATTGGGTGTGGTTGCACATGAGGAAGGAACGGTTTCTCGAACGAGGACATTTGAAACTCCTTTCAAGTGGTGACGGACCTTTTCAAGTGCTAGAGAGAATAAATGACAATGCTTACAAGATGGATCTACCAGGTAAGTACGGTGTTAGTGCAAGTTTTAATGTTTTTGATCTATCTCCATTTGATGCAGATGATGATTTGTGGATAAATCCTTTGATGCAAATCAAGAGCGTAGTGCAAGAGATTCAGTTAGAGTTCCAAATGGGCCAATTACGAGGGCACGAGCCAAGAAGCTTAGAGAAGATCTCAACGGGCTGGTTCATGAAATTTGGATTCAAGTGAACTCAATGAAGCATGTTGAAGCAACATGATTGAAATTTTTGAAGATTACAATCAAAGTTGAATAATTTTGATCAAAGAAGAATATTACATGTCTAAGTAATATATTACCTTTCTAAGTCAGAATATTAGGGTAATTCATTGTTTCCTAAAGAGTAGTTAGAATATTTTTGTTGACTATTACATGGGAGGCAATCTAGAGATACAATATTTTGCATATCTTGTAATCTTGGCCTATTTATAGGTCAGGGCTCAGGTTGGATGAATTGGAAAGATTTCTTTGTTATTCAATAAATATTTTGTGAGGAATTCACTCTTCTTGGTTCTTGAGAAGACTCGTAGAACTTATCAAGGTTCTCGTGGCATTCTACAACTGAACTTATCACTTCGATCCTCGGGGTATGGCGTCCTTTCCAAACCGTAGCTTTGGTTCCTATCCTGCTAGGTAGCAGGTCAAAGCTCGCCTTGAGAACTTGTTCTTTGTAGATGGATGAGAACCCCAAGATTTGCAAAGAACAAGTTCCGAAGGCGAGTTTTGACCTGCTAACTAGCGAGATAGGAACCAAAGCTATGGTTTGGAAAGGACGCCACACCCCGAGGATCGAAGTAATAAGTTTGGTTGTAGAGCGCCACAAGAAACATTGATAAGTTCTACGAGTCTTCTCAAGAACCAAGAAGAGCAATTCCTCACAAAATTATGTATTGAATAACAAAGAAGTATGAAATTCATCCATCCTCATCTCCAGTGTATAAATAGGCCTAGATTACAATATATATAAAATATTCTGTTGCTAGATTGCCTCCTATGTAATAGGCAACAAAAATATTGTAACTGCTCTCTAGGAAATAATGTAATATCACAATAATATTCTGACTTAATAACTAAAGAAAAGTAATATATTACTTAGAAAAGGTAATATTTGTCTTTGACCATAATTATTCATCCTTAACCGGAATCTTATAAAACTTCGATCATGTTGATGTATGTTGCTGGCACACATGAACTTGCTTCAAAAAGCTTCATTGAATTCGCTTGAGTCCAAATTTCTCGAACCAGCCGATTGAAATTTTCTCTAAATTTCTTGGCTCGTGCCCTCGTAATTGGCCCGTTTGAAACTCTAACCGGATTGCTTGCACCATGCTCTTGATTTGCATCATTGGCTCCACTCAACTTCTCACTGAAGTAAGCTATGGGTCTCCTTTCTTGCATAACCACAACACCTACACTATACCAAAAGCATCATATTCTATTTCAAATGTTTTAGAAGAGTCTGGTAGGATTAGTAAAGGGGCAAAACTTAGTTTTTCTTTCAAAGTGTTGAATGCTTTCTCTTCTTCCTATCCTCACTTGAATGGTTTCTTTTTCTTCACCACCTCCTCAGTAAGAGGAGCTGCTATGCTACTAAAATGATGCGAACCTCATCAACACGTGACAAAATCCAACAATAATATATGGATGAGAACCCCCAGATCTGCAAAGAACAAGTTCCGAAGGCGAGTTACCCGCTAACTAGCGAGATAGGAACCAAAGCTATGGTTTGGAAAGGACGCCACACCCCGAGGATCGAAGTGATAAGTCTGGTTGTAGAGTGCCACAAGAGACATTGATAAGTTCTACAAGTCTTCTCAAGAACCAAGAAGAGCAAATTCCCCACAAAATTATATATTGAATAACGAAGAAGTCTGAAAATTCGTCCATCCTCAGCCCCGGCCTATAAATAGGCCAAGATTGTAAGATATGTGAAATATTATGTTGTCAGATTGTCTCCAATGTAATAGGCAACAAAAATATTCTAACTACTCTCTAGGAAATAATTGAATATTATCCTAATATTCTGACTTGATAACTAAATAAAGGAAATATAGTAATTAGAAAAGGTAATATTCGTCTTTGACTAGAATTATTCGTCTTTGACCGGAATATTTGGAAACTTTGATCATGTTGATGTATGTTGCTAGCACATACGGACTTGCTTTAACATGCTTCATTGAATTTGCTTGAGTCCAAATTTCTCGAACTAGCCCATTAAGATCTTCTCTAAACTTCTTGGCCGGTGCCCTCGTAATTGGCCAGTTTGGAACTCTAACCGAATTGCTTGCACCATGCTCTTAATTTGCATCATAAAATTACAAACAAACCGCCTATAAATGCTTGCCAAACCATGGAAACTCCTCACTTGGCTGACTGTAGTAGGTGTTGGCCACTCCTGGATTGCTTTCACCTTTTCCTCATCCATCTCAATACCTTTAGCACTAACAACAAAACCAAGAAACACAACTCTTGTTGTGCAGAAGGAACATTTCTTAAGGTTAACAAAGACCTTCTCTTCTTTCAGCACACTCAAAATAAATTTTAAATGCATGACATGTTCTTCTAGGCTTTTGCTATAAATCAAAATATCATCAAAATACACAACCACGAATTTGCCTATGAAAGCACGTAAAACATGGTTCATCAGATGCACAAAAGTGCTTGGAGCATTAGTTAAACCAAAAGGCATCACTAACGACTCATATAATCCATGCTTAGTATTAAAAGCAATCTTCCATTCATCACCTTCCTTCATCCTAATACGATGATATCCACTCCCAAAATCAATCTTTATGAACACACAAGAACCATGTTGCTCATCAAACATATCATCAAGTCTAGGAATTAGGTGACGACACTTTACCATTATATTGTTGATGGCCTGACAATCAACATATAGTCTCCACGTCCCATCCTTTTTAGGAATTATCAGCATTGGAACTGCACAAGGGCGCATGCTTTCTCAAAGGTACCCCTTCTCCAATAACTCAACCACTTGTTTTTTGAAATTCCTTTGTTTCCTCTGGATTGCTTCTATATGCAAGTCAGTTTGGGATGGATGCACCGGGTATGAAATCGATTTGATGTTCGATTCCTCGAATCGGAGGCAAACCAGATGGAACCTCTTTAGGAAAATACATCCTCAAATTCCTGTAAGAGAGAAACAACAACACTTGGCAGAGAATTGTTAAGATCATTAGTGCTCAAGAGTGCCTCCTCCTTATACAAAAGTATAAGTGGCAGCTGATTTGAAAACAAAACTCTCTTGATCTCACTTTTTCTTTCGTAGAAGTTGTTTTCTTTTCTCTCGTTTCTCTCCTGTCTATTCACAACCTCCTCAATTTTTCTTTCTTTCTTTTTAGCTCTTTTTGTCTATTTTCTCTCACTTTTGTTCTTCTCAATTTCTTTTTCTCTCTTCTTTTCATTCAATCTTTGTAGCTTTGATGCGAACCTTGCCAATACCGTGATGAAACTTGATACCGAATATGATATGAACCTCACCAACTCGTGACGAAACCCGTATTCAACTAAGCTATCCAGGAAACGTGTCCTTCTCGAGCTCGAAAGGCTGAAACCTTGACCCATTACCTATGAAGAGGTAGGAACCTTGGTATAGTGAAGACGCCACGATCAACTATGGAAGGATTGATTGATAAGTTGGGGATGAACACCACGGAATATTCCGACAAGTTCGAATAGTTCTTCAAAGAACCAAAGAGAATAAAATCTCACACTATATTAAAGAATAATCTAATCTCTTCTTTAAAATTCATCCAAAGGCAAGCACCAGCCTTTAAATAGGTCGAAGTGCCATATTACATAAAAAATAACCTAAATGGTTCTTATGGGATACGAAACTAATTAGAAAGCAAATCTAAGTGTTACCCCGGAGAAATTACAAAATATTATCAATATCTTAGAACTAATCAAAGGGGAAGGCAATATATTCTACTTGTTAAAAAAAGGAAAGTGACATATTCTAGAAGTTAACTTAAATATATCATCATTAACTTGTGTTGTCTTGCCCTTGTAGCTGCTCTCAGCTTCCTTTCTTGAAAATATTCTTCCTCTTTGTCTCTACTGAGATATATTTCTTCAAAATACTTGTCCTCTTATCAATCAGCCAAGATATATTTCTTGAAGCACTTGCACTCTTGATGTTTAGCTGAAATATATGGCCATCATCATTTGTCCTCTTTTGAAATATTATGGATGATGTTGAGTCATTTAGCTTGCTCATCAATTGTATGCATATCCATGTCCTCCATTTCGTCTCACTTGAGTTTCTCGTCATTGAACATTTAAGGACTTTGATTAAAAATATATTTCTTGAAACACTTGAACTCTTGATGTTTAGCTTAAATATATGGCAGTCATCATTTGTCCCCTTTTGAAATATTATGGATGATGTTGAGTCATTTAGCTTGCTCATCAATTGTATTCATATCCATGTCCTCCATTTTGTCTCACCTGAGCTTCTTATCATTGGACCTTTAAAGACTTTGTTGTCATTCTTCGAGCTCGTATCTTGGATCACATCAAGCTTCAACTGATTTTGCATAACCTATCTTGGAGCTAATGGCACAAGAATAATAGGTTGTCCCTTCAGAGTAAAGGAATACCTATTCGTGAACCCATCATGTGTTACGTTTCGATCAAATTGCCAAGGTTTCCCCAACAATAGATGGCATGCATGCATTGGAACCACATCGCACAACAACTCATCTTCATATTTGCCAATGAAAATTGCTACCAAAACTTGCTTTGCCACCATGATTTCACTGCAATCGTTCAGCCACTGCAATTGATAAGGGCATGAATGTTTCAAGATTGGTAGTAACAATTGCTCCACCACATTAGTGCTTGCCGCATTGGTGCAACTTCCTCCATCAATGACACAGGAGTTCAAGCAAATATTTTTCAAACAAGCATTTATGGAAATTGGTGGGCTGTTGAGCCAGTTCAATTGGTGCCAGCTAATCTCCTTGGCAAGGAAAGAGTAATTAATGAAGATTGGTGCCAGCCATAACCCAAAATTCGTCCAACCTATTCATGGAGGGTTGTCTCATGCACTTATTATTTATCTTGCGAGTTTTCTTTTCATTTTGGGCCAGACTTCAAGATTGTAACCACAGAGCTCTTTTTCTGTCTGTCTCTGTATCTCTTGGATTCCATCTCAGAGTGGTGAGTCACATTTGGGTCTGTATCCATGCTTTCAATTCTTTAAGGTGGTGAACTCGGTATCCCTTTGAGAATTCAAGCTTGGTGGTGACCTTTTATCCACTTGTTGTTCTTCCATCTGATCCCTTTTCATCTTTTGTTATTTCGATTCTTGTTCCAAGCATCAGTTTAGTATCAGAGTCGAAGGCTATGGAGCACGGCAAGGCGGAGCAGGAACGATGTTGCTGAAGGTCAAGATCTTCAAGATGATGTTGAATCCCTGAGGTTGCAACTCCAGCAATTGCAACGAAGTCTTCAAGAGAAAGATGAGATCATTGAAGTGCTGTAAAGAGGAGATGATAGGCAATCACATAATGCCCAAGATTCTGAATCAGAAAGCATTCCTCTGCACCCGAGAGCTGAGAAGATTTTGTGCAAGAATGGATGACCAAGATGGGTGGTAGAGCAAATATAACCCAAGGCTCGATATTCTAGAGTTTGAAGGTAAAATGAATGGTGATGATTTTGTTGATTGGCTGAATACGGTATAAAGGATATTCAAATTCCTTGAACCTCCAAAACATAAGCAAGTGAAGCCAGTAGCATTCAAACTCAAAAGGAATGCTTCTTTTTGGTGGGAGAACTTGAAGAAGCAAAGGAACGTGAAGGGAAGAGTAAGATCATTGATTGGGAAAAAATGAAAAGAAAGCTGAAGAGGAAATTCTTGCCAGATAATTATAGGCAAGAGATATTTCTGAAGATCCATGATTTCACGCAAAAAGATCTTAGTGTGGAAGAGTACATAGCTGAGTTTGAAAATCTCATGCTAAAGGGTGAGTTGGCGGAACCAAAGGAGCAAACCATTGCAAGATACCTTGGTGGTCTGAAGCATGAGATTGCCAAAGTGGTTCAACTCCAATCCTATTGGTCGCTGAATGATGTGAACAAGCTTGCTTTGAAGGTAGAAAAACAGCTGAAGTTCTAAAAGGCTTCAAGGCATGTCTCGAAAGATGGCTATGTGAAGGCAGCAAATGCAAAGCCTACTCCCCAAATCAAAATGGGTCCAAAGGAGTAAGAGAAGAGTGAAGGGACTTCTGGTGGCAAGCAAAAACTGAGCTCTTCTTCATCCAATGGAAGGAAATGCTCCAAGTGTCATGATTTTGGGCATATTGCTTCAGACTATTTGAACAAAAGAATTGTTACACTTGTAGAGAAGATTATGTTGATGATGAGGAGAATGAAGCAAATGATGACGCGATACTTTATTATGAAGAAGAAGTAACTTACGCAGATCATGGTATGCCTATTGTGGTCCAACATAGCTTAAAAGTGTCATTTGTGGTTGAGGATGATAGTTGGGTGCGAAAGAATGTATTCCACACAAGATGTACTATCCGTGGCAAGGTTTGCTTGGTTATCATTGATAGTGGAAGTTTCGAGAATGTGGCCTCATTAGAGATGGTGTAGAAGCTCAAGCTAGAGACCATCCCTCATCCAAGCCCTTACCAATTGTGTTGGCTGCAAAAGGGGAATGAAATTAAGGTAACAAAAAGATGTTTGGTTGCTTTCTCTATTGGCAAGAACTATAAAGATGAATTATGGTGTGATGTTGCCCCTATGGATGCTTGTCATTTGTTGTTAGGAAGTCCATGGCAATATAATAGAAGAGTATTGTATGATGGCTACAAACATACGTACTCTTTTAAGATCAACGAGAAGAAGATTGTATTGGGGCCATTGCCACCTTCTAAACTCAGTCCTCCAAAGAGGGAAGTGAGTGCTTTCATGTCTCATTGTGAATGCAAGGATGAATTGAAGAAGGGTCATGATGTTTTGGCTCTTGTAGTAGTGGAGGAGAATCAGCAATCCAAGGAACCACCTTCTATTATGAAGCCAATTCTACAGGAGCTCCAAGCTATTATGCCTAAAGAAATTCCACATGGGCTTCCTCCTTTGAGGGACATTCAACATCAAATCAACCTTGTGCCCGGGGCTGTTCTTCCTAACAAATCAGCATATAGAATGAGCCCAAAAGAGCATGAAGAACTCTAGCGACAAGTAGATGAATTGGTTAACAAGGGTATGATTCGGGAGAGTATGAGTCCATGTGCAGCACCAATTTTATTGGTGCCAAAGAAGGATGGATCGTGGAGAATGTGCGTGGATAGTCGGGCCATAAACAAAATTACTGTCGAGTACCGTTTTCCCATCCCCAGGTTAGACGATTTACTTGATTAATTGTGTGGCGCTTCTATTTTCTTCAAAATTGATTTGAGGAGTGGTTATCATCAAATAAGAATGAGGCTTGGAGATGAATGGAAAACAACCTTTAAAACCCGAGATGGTCTATTTGAATGGTTGGTTATGCCGTTTGGGTTGTCTAATGCTCCTGGCACTTTCATGAGGTTTATGAACTACATTCTTAAGCCATGCATTGGATCATTTGTTGTGGTATATTTTGACGACATTTTGGTGTATAGCAAGAATGAGGAGGAGCATGTGCTTCACCTTAAGGAGATCTTCCTTACTTCGAGGCAACAAAAGTTGTATGTTAATCTGAAGAAGTGTGATTTCTTTGCTCCTAATGTGGTGCTTTTGGGATATGTTATATCAAAAGAGGGGATCAATATGGATCCAAGTAAGGTGGAGGCTATACTTAGCTGGCCAATGCTAGCTTCATTGCATGATGTGAGGAGTTTCCATGGCTTAGCTTCATTTTATCGGAGGTTCATCAAGGGACTCAGCTCTATCGTTGCTCCAATCACCGAGTGCTTGAAGGGTGATAAGTTCAAGTGGACTTCTGAGGTTGATGTAGCTTTTGAGCTACTAAAGAAAACGGTAGCTGAAGCTCCCATCCTTGTTCTACCGAATTTTAACAAGGTATTTGAGATTGAATGCGATGCCCCTAATGTGGGCATTGGAGTTGTTTTGAGCCAAGAAGGAAAGCCTATTGCCTTCTTCAGTGAGAAGTTGAATGATGCAAGAAGGAGGTATTCTACCTATGATAAGGAGTTCTATGCCATTTATAGAGTTTTATTCCATTGGAGTCAATATCTCCTAGCCAAGCCATTTGTCTTATACTCATATCATGAGGCATTGAAATTTATTATTTAATAGCACAAGCTACACAAGAGACATGTTGCTTGTGTAGAGTTCTTGCAACCCTACAACTTTACTATCAAGCACAAATCTGGTGTTCAAAATGTAGTTACAGATGCGTTGAGCCAAAAGCATACCTTATTATCAGCCATGGAGGTGAAAGTGGTTGGATTCGAGGTCTTCAAGGAGCTTTACGAGAATGATGTGGATTTCAATTCAATATGGCAGAATTGCAGGTCAAGTTCTTTTTAGCAATACTCTATCCTTGATGGCTTCCTTTTTTGTGCCAATGCATTATGTGTTCCATGTTGTTCCTTGAGACAAGTAATTCTGGCTGAAGCTCTTGGTGGTGTCTTGGGAGGACATTTTGGCCGAGACAAAACTCTTGCTCTTGTTTGATCTAATTTCTATTGGCCAAAGATGTACAAGGATGTGGAGAAATTTGTGAAGCGGTGTCGTACTTTGACACCTGGCCAAAACAAGAAGTCCAAATTCGGGATTATATACTCCAGTTCCAGTTCCTAATGTTCCATTGGAGGATGTGAGCCTTGACTTTGTTATGGGGCTACCTCGAACTCAAAGGAACAAAGACTCTATTATGGTTGTTGTCGATAGATTCTCCAAGATGTCTCATTTTGCTCCTTGCAACAAGACAAATGATGCATCACATATTGTTGACTTATACTTTAAGGAGATTGTGAGATTGCATGGAATTCCAAGAACAATGGTGTCCGATCATGATTCAAAGTTTGTTGGCCATTTCTGGAGGACAATATGGAGGAAGCTGGACACATCATTGAATTATAGCAGCTCTCATCATCCACAAACTGATGGGCAAACGGAGGTTACCAATTGAAGCTTGGGAAACTTGCTCAGATGCTATGTGGGCAAAAACATCAAGCAATGGGGACCTCATCCTTCCTCAATTGGAGTTTGCCTACAATTGTTCTGTGCACCACAACATTGGTAAGAGTCCTTTTCAAGTTGTTTATGGTGCTAATCCTTGTGGCCCTTTGGATTTAGTTCCTCACCCAACTACGAAGCAATTCAGTGGAGATGCTAATGGAAGGGCAAACAACTTAAGAAGTTGCATGAGAGTGTCAAGGTGATTATTAATCGGCAAAATAACAAGTATATGCAAGCTGCCAACAAAAGTAGGAAGCAAGTGGAGTTTAATGTTGGCGATTTGGTCGGGATCCATCTAAGAAAGGAGAGGTTTCTGCAAGGCAAATTTGGAAAGGTGAAACCAAAGGCTGATGGTCCACTGAATGTGCTCAAGCGAATTGGAAAGAATGCTTATGAGATTGAGCTGCCAGAAGGTTATGGAGTATCTCCAACATTCAATGCGACTGATCTAAGTCCCAATCATAGAACAAATGAGGACTTGGGGACAAGTCGTTTTCAACCCGGGGAGATTGACACAGGAGTTCAAGCAAATATTTTTCAAACAAGCATTTATGGAAATTGGTGGGTTGTTGAGGCAGTACAATTGGTGCCAGCTAATCCCCTTGGCAAGGAAAGAGCAATTAATGAAGATTGGTGCCGGCCATAACCCAAAATTCATATGACCTATGCGTGGAGGGCTGTTTCATGCACTTACCATTTCTCTTAGGAGTTTTCTTCTCATTTTGGGGCAGACTTGAAGATTGTAACCATAGAACTCTTTGAGTTTTCTCTCTGTCTTTGTATTTCTTGGATTCCATTTGAGAGTGGTGAGTCACATTTGGGTTTGTATCCATGTGGTGAACTTTGTATCCCTTTGAGAATTCAAGCTTGGCGATGACCTTTTATCCACTGGCTGTTCTTCCATCTAATCCCTTTTCATCTTTTGTTGTTTCGATTCTTGCTCCCGGCATCAATCAATGATAACGCTGCAAACCTTGTTATTTACAAAGCAACGAGTTGAAACAAGTTCTCCATGTGGTTACTTTCTTCCTCCTTAGCTTGCAAATTGAGAACTTATTTGGCCACCAATAAATTTCCAACAACAGCATGTTGCTCATCATCACTATCCTCATTTTATGGCACTTTATCAGCTACTTCATCCTCATCTTCCAACTCAAGTTCCCCTTGGGCATTTATCACCATCACCCTTTTGTTTGCACATTGGTTGGCTATGTGACCACGTCCTTGACATTTAAAGCACTTGATATCACAGGATTTAGAAGAAGAGGAATCGCCTTTACCTTGAGTAGTTGATGTCATTGGTTTTGACTTCTTGAAGGGTTCAAACTTTGGCTTGTCTAGCCAAACCTTTCCTCTTGAGTTGTTCCTCCACCTTTATTGCTTGTTGCACCATGTCTGACAATTCTACATAATGCTGCAATTCAACAACATCGCTATGGGGTCATTTTCGGCCAAAGTTATGACAGATCCTCCATGGTTCGTGCCAAGGTCAAATTGGCCATCGGGGAAATTTTGCTCTTAATTAATGTTTCGTACGACTTGAGGGCGATCATTGAAAAGTTATGATAGATCATCCGTGGTTCGGGACAAGGGAAAATTCGACTTCACGAGAAATGATGCGGGAGCAAATGATTAGCCTTATGAGGAAGATTGTGCTGGCATGGATTTGATAGGAAAGTTATTATGCCAAGTTGATATATAGGAATATTTCGTTATTTATTTAGGAAGATAGAATAGAATCTTTCCTATATCTATCTAATATCTTTAGGATATATTTGCAATATATTCAGGATATACTTGTAATATCTTTAGGATGTATTTATATTCCTTTTTTTAGCACTAGTAGTCTTATAAATACCAAGAGCAATCATATTGTACTACTACATTTCAATTTATTCAATTCAATTTCAGATTACTTTGTGCTTTCTCTTAAAGTTCTGTGTCTCTCGGATTTCCAAGAGTGATGAACATTCTATATCCTTGGTGTGGCCTTCCAAGGTAGCGTTTTTGGCTATATATTCTTAGAGTGGTCGTATCTACATCTCTAAGAGTGTATTTCATCCCACACTTTCATTCTCTAAGGTGGTGATTTTTGTATCTTTCGAGTTTGAAGTGCTATCATTTACTATTATCATATCGTCCCGGTATCAAGTGGTATCAGAGCATGGTTCACAATGTTGTTCGTGGTCGTTTGGTTAACGAAGATGCTGTGGAAGGTGCTCGTGATCTAGAGATGGAGGAGCTTCGATGAGAAATTGATGAACTAAGAAGAAAAAATCAAAGGCTACGGCAAAATCGAAATCGGTATGAACCTCATGAGTATGATGATAATCCTTTTCAAGGCTTCAATTCTGATTCAAGTTATTCTAACTCTTCTACTACTCATGAATATCGACAAGATAAAAAAAATGATTTTGGGATCAAGATTGATGTGCCGGAATTTGAGGGAGGGTCCCGGCCGGATGAGTTCCTTGATTGGCTTCATAGCATCGAACAAATCTTTGATTACAAGGATCTTCCGGATGAGCATTAAGTGAAGCTTGTTGCCCTTAAACTGAAGGGTTGTGCTTCTTATGGTGGAAAAATCTCAAGAAGCAAAGGATTCATGAAGGAAGACAAAAGATCAAAACTTGGGATAAGATGAAGAGGGAGCTGAAGCGGAGATTCCTACCTGAAAATTATTGCCAAGATGTGTTTTTGAAATTCCACAATCTGAGGCAATTAGACAAGTCCGTGGAAGAATACACAATGGAGTTTGAGCACCTAATGTTGAATATTTCGGAACTAGAAGAGCAAACTATTGCATATTATTTGGGTGGATTGAAAGAGGAGATTTCAATGTAGTATCCTTGTAACCTTATTGGAGTTTTAATGATGTGAGAAAACTTGCGTTGAAGGTAGAAAAACAATAGAAATAGAGCTTTCAGGACGGCGGTTCAAGACGGGAACTTCAACAAGGGTAGTGCTTCATCTTCGAAGCTTCCCATAGCAGCAAAACAATATACATTCAAGGTGGATGACAAAGGTAACAGCAATATTACCTCCAAGCATATGGCCCCTACGAGTATGCATTCTAGGAAGTGTTTTAAATGTCATGATTTCGGATACGTTGCATCAGATTGGTCAAATGGAAAGGTGATTACCTTGATAGAAGATGATGTTGAAGATGATCAAGATATGTGTGAAGATGAACATGAGGATGATGAAGATGTTACCTATGCTGATGAAGGGGAAATTCTTGTTACTCGAAGAAGCTTGAGTGCCATGCACGAAAAGGATGAAGATTGGCGTCGGAACAACATCTTCAACACTAGGTGTAGCTCCAATGGCAAGGTATACAATATTATTATTAATAGTGGAGCTTGTGCTAGTGTTGTTTCAAATGAGATGGTCGAGAAACTGAAATTGAAAATTGAGCCTCATCAACATCCATACAAGCTGATGCGAACCTCGCCAACACCGTGATGAAACTCGATACCAAGTATGATATGAATCTCACCAACTCGTGATGAAACCCGTCTTCGACTAAGGCCTCCAGAAAACAGGTCCTTGTCAAGCTCTAAAGGTGGAACCTTGACCTATTACCTATAAAGAAGTAAGAACCCTAGTATGGTGAAGACGCCACAATCAACTACGGAAAGGTTGATTGATAAGTCAGGATTAAACGCCACGGAATACTCCGATAAGTTCGAATAATTCTTCAAAGAACCAAAGAAAATAAAATCTCACACTTTATTAATGAATGATCTAATCTCTTCTAAATTCGTCGAAAGGCAAGGACCAACCTAAAAATAGGCCAAAGTGCAATATTACATAAAAAAAAATAACCTTTCTAACTAGTTCTCATGGGATAGGAAACTAATTAGAAAGTAAATCTAAGTATTATCCCAGAGAAATTAGAAAATATTACCAATATCTTCATAACTAAACAACTGGGCTGGTAATATATTCTACTTGTTAAAAGAGGAAAGTGATATATTTTGGAAGTTAACTTAAACATATCACAACTAACATGTGCAGCTCTTGCCCTTTAAGCTTCTCTCAACCTCCTTTCTTGAAAATATTCTTTCTCTTTATATTTGGCTGATATATATTTCTTGACAATACTTGTCCTCTTGTCAATCAGCCAAAATATATTTCTTGAAGCACTTGACTATTGATGTTTAGCTAAAATATATGACCTTCATCATTTGTCCCTTTTTGAAATATCATGGTTAATGTTGAGCCATTCAGCTTGCTCGTCACTTGTATGCATATCCATGTCCTCCATTTTGTCTCACTTGAACTTCTCGTCATTGGACCTTGAAAGACTTTGATTTCATTCTTTGAGCTCATATCTTGGATCACATCACAAGCTGAAGTGGCTAGAAGAGGGGCATGAGCTCAAGGTGAATAGAAGATGTCTTGTCTCATTCTCAATTGGCAAGAAGTGCCATGATGAAGTTTTATGTGATGTTATTCCCATGGATGCTTCATTTATTGTTGGGGAGACCATGGCAATTCGATCGAAGAACTCAACATGATCGAAACACTTACACCTTTGTCAAGGATGGTCAAAAGATTGTCCTAGGCCCTTCATTGTTGGAAGTCACACCCAAAGTTAGTGTGGGGGAAAGCATGAATCTCATAGGCAAGGCTGAGTTCGAGAAGGTTCTTGGGAGCTTACATTCAGCATATGCTTTAATTGTGCTAGAGGAGAATGGTGAGAAGAATTTTATGGTTCCTGAGATGAGTCACTTGCTTGATGAATTTTCCAATGTTTTTCCGGAGGAAATTCCAGGTGGCCTTCCTACTATGAGAGACATTCAACATTGTATTGACTTCATTCCAGGATCTATTATCCCCAAAAAGGCAGCTTACCGAATGAGCACAAAGGAGCATAAAGAATTTGAAAGGCAAGTGGAAGAACTCCTATCTAAAGGCTTGATTCGCGAGAGTAAGAGCCCATGTGCAATACCGGCTCTTCTTGTACCTAAGAAAGACGGATCGTGGCAAATGTTCATTGATAGTCGAGTAGTCAACAAGATTACAATCAGTTATCAGTTTCCTATTCCTCGACTTGATGACCTTCTAGATTAACTTCATGGTGGAACAATCTTCTCAAAGATTGATCTAAGGAGTGGTTATCACCAGATTCGTATGAAACCTAGAGATGAGTGGAAAACAGCCTTCAAAATAAGAGATGGACACGATAAGTGGATGGTTATGCCATTTGGTTTGTCTAATGCGCCAAGCACCTTCATGCTGCTGATGAATGATGTCTTTAAACCATTTAATGGAAAGTTCGTGGTTGTATATTTTGATGATATCCTTGTTTACAGCCGTGATAAGGAGCAGCACTTGATACATCTTCGACAAGTATTCCAAGTTCTCAAGGGTGAAAAATTGTTTGGAAACTTGAAGAAATGTCACTTCTTCACATATAGTATGGTATTCTTGGGCTATGTTGTCTCTAAGGAGGGAGTAAAGATGGATCCTCATAAAGTTGAAGCTATTCATAGTTGGCCCACTCCTAAAAAAATCCATAATATTTGAAGCTTTCATGGTCTTGCTTCTTTTTATCGATGTTTCATCAAGAATTTCAGCACTATTGCGGCACCCATCACGAAGTGCTTGAGAGGGAGTTTCAAGTGGACCAAGGAGGCGGAAGCAAGCTTTGAGTTTATAAAAGAGAAGATTACAAATGCTCCAATTCCTTCTCTTCCAGATTTTAACAAGGTATTTGTGATGCTTCTAATGTGAGAGTTGGCGCCATCCTTAGTCAAGAAGGCAAGCCCCATTGCTTTTTATATCGAGAAGTTAAATGATGCCCGCAGGAAGTACTCCACCTATGAAAAGGAATTCTATACCATTGTACGTGCCTTGAATCATTGGAGTCAGTACTTGTTGCCACAACCGTTCGTATTATATTCCGATCATGAGGCACTGAAGTTTCTTAATGGCCAACATAAGTTGATTCGAAGACATGCTGCATGGGTGGAATACTTACAATCGTTCACCTTTTCTATAAGGCACAAAGCGGGACAAAATGTGGTGGCTAATGCCCTTAGTCGAAGACATTTGCTCTTATCCACCATGGAAGTGGAAGTTACGGGGTTGGAAGTTGTGAAGAGTAATATGAGTTAGATGCTGATTTTTACAGTTATATGGATAGAATGTGAAAGGGGTCCTTTTAAAGATTTCATGTTGATTGAAGATTATCTATTTAAAGCGAATTGCTTATGTATTCCTCGAGGGTCTCTACATGAAGCAATCATATTTGAAGCACATAGCAGTGGAATGGCAGGACATTTTGGAAGAGACAAGACTTTAGCACGCATTCATGAACACTTCTATTGGCCAAAACTGGAAAGCGATGTGAATCGTTTTATTCAACAATGTAGGACGTGCCACATTGCCAAATCCCATGGTCAGAATAGTGGGCTCTATACAGCACGACCAGTTCCTCAATCTCTGTGGGAAGATGTAAGCATGATTTGATCTTGGACTTCCAAAGACACGACGGAATAAAGATTCTATCATGGTTGTCCTTGATAAGTTTTCTAAGATAGTACATTTCGTTCCTTGCAGCAAGTCATTTGATGCGACTGCTATTGCTGACCTATACTTTGGTGAGATTGTTCGACTTCATAGAATTCCTAAGACAATTACCTCAGATTGAGATGCTAAATTCATAAGTCACTTTTGGTGTACACTTTGGAGGAAGTTTGGGACCCGTCTTCAGTTTAGTACTACTTCTCATCCTCAAACATACTACAGGATGTAGTCCTTTTGAAGTTGTCTATGGACAAAAATCCTTGTAGTCCATTGGATCTAATGCCAATACCTACAATCAAGCAATTCAGTGCTGAAACTGAAGAACGTGCAATACAAGTGAAGAAGGTGCATGAGCGGGTTCGAGAGAAGATAGTAAAGCAAAACGAGAGGTACCGAGATCAAGCAAACAAACATCGAAAGCATAAAGAGTTCAAAGAAGGCCACTTGGTTTGGGTGCATCTTCGTAAGGAATGATTTCCAAAAAGGAAAGCCCCGTGCCAATGGGCCATTCAAGATACTGAAGCATATTGGGGAGAATGTATATAAGGTCGAGCTTCCAGAAGAATATGAAGTTTCATATGCTTTTAATATTTCTGATCTCTCAACTTACTATCGGAATGAAGATTGTGACAACTCGAGGACGAGTCTTCTTCAACATGGGGAAATTGATGTGGGAGCAAATGATCAGCCCTATGAAGAAGATCGTGCTAGCATGGATTTAATAGGAAAGTTAGATATTATGCCAAGTTGATATCTATGAATATTTCGATATTTAATTTAGGAAGACAGAATAGAATCTTTCCTATATCTATCTAATATCTTTAAGATATATTTGCAATATATTCAGGATACACTTGTAATATCTTTAGGATGTATTTATTTTCCTTTTTTGTAGTACTAGGAGTCTTATAAATACCAAGAGCAATCATATTGTACTACACTTCAATTTATTCAATTCAATTTCAGATTACTTTGTGCTATCTCTGAAAAGTTCTGTATCTCTCGAATTTCCAAGAGTGGTGAACATTCTATATCCTTGGTGTGGCATTCCAAGGTGGTGTTTTTGGCTATATATTCTTAAAGTGGTGTTATCTATATCTCTAAGAGTGTATTTCATCTCACACTTTAATTCTCTATGTTGGTGATTTTTGTATCCTTTAAGTTGAAGTGCTATCGTTTTCTATTATCATACCGTCTCGGTATCAGTAACTTAAATATAACATCATTGACTTGTGTGGCTCTTGCCCTCGTAGTTGCTCTCAACTTCCTTTCTTGAAAATATGCTTCCTCTTTATATTTGGTTGAGATATATTTCTTTAAAATATTTTTCCTCTTAACATTCAACTGAAATATATTGCTGGAAGCACTTTCACTCTTGATATTCAGCTGAAATATGTGGCCTCTATTATTTGTCTCATTTTGAAATATCATGGATAATATCCGTCATTCAGTTTGTTCATCACTTATATCCATATCCATGTCTTCTTCTTTGTCTTGCTGGAGCTTCTCATCATCGGATCATGAGAAATTTTGACTACATCCTTTGAGCTCGTATCTTGGATCACATCATTCCCCTCCTCTTGACAAGGATTTGTCCTTAAATCTTGACCTATATAAAATAAATATGAATTACTAATTATGAAGATATCAATGTCATTATACTCACCTTATTGTTCGGATTTGTAGACATCATTATTAATGCACTCAATGACTTGGAATGGTCCATTTCCACGAGGAAGTCCTTCGAACGTCTTTGAATGTGAAATCTCTTCTTCCTCATGTGCCACGAATCACAACCTCCCAGATCAAAAACAAAATTCTTATTTTGCCCCATTATGGAATGTTTTACGCAATACTTCACCTTTATCTCAATATTAAGCCCTTTTTTTTATCATGAATCCTCTCAACATCTTGAGCAATTGCCTGAACATATAATAAGTTCACAAAGATATGAATCAAGCCCATATGTAATCTTCAAAGGTGAAAATCTTGTGATCAAACAATAGAAGCTATTGCTGGAAAACTCAACATGCACTGAATATTTTTCCCATGTTTTGTTATCAATTTTTGCATAACAAGTCAAAAACAATAATTTGCTTCCAAGTTCTCTCAAATCCTTCCGAGTGTAGTTTAAGAACTTGGCTTCTTTATTCAAAATAAACACACCATGTAACATCAAAATCATTCTAAAGATCAAATCATTATGTGTGGCATCATTCGTTATATGACACAGAATAAAGTACCAATATAAGCTAGATAAGCAATGGGAACTATTACTTCACTTACCAAAATAGATGATTACCAATCTTTGATTGCCTTTTTCTCTTCAACAAGATTCTCAATCTTTATAGCACTCACAATAAGAATCACAACCTTATCCATGCAATTATTATAGATTTCATGTTTGCCAAATAATGATCCTTTCCACAAAGTATCAAAAACAAGTATCGGATATTCAAGATGATCAACTAGGCTCTTACTGTAATAAATGCCATCAAAGTAGATAAATGCAAATAAATTATGGCTCATAAGTCTCAGGAAAGCACTAGGTAGATTCATCACATAGTCAAACAAATCATGCGTTACGTTAAATGCAATGTTCAACTTATGATCTTCTCTCACCTTAATATGAAGGAACTCCTTTTCAAAATCAATCTTTGAAATCATACAAGCCTCATGCAATCTATTTAACATGTTATTCAAATAAGGAATAGGATGAGGATACATTACCATTGTGTTTTTGTTCGATTGAAAATCAGCAAACCTTGTCCATGTTTGATCCTCATGCACTACAAGCTCCTTTGTTTCCTCATGATTGCTCTTATAAGTTGGCCGGTTTGAAAATAATCCTTGATTCACTCCCTCAAATTCTTGCAAATAAAGAATGATGCTGCTTGGTAAGAATCCGACAAGATTGTTAGTCAATAAAACCGGCTCCTTAAACATAAATGGTTGATGTAAAATTAAAGATCTTTCAATCCCATGGTCTTTTTCTTTTCTTTCACTCACTAATGACATATTACTCTCATTATGATGTGAATCAAGAAAAGGATATCAAGAATGGAAGTCAATATCAACTACAAGAGAAAGAGGAGATCAAACGAGAGCAAACGAGCAACAAGCTATCGAGCAATATTTGTTTATATTTGCTAAATGTATTGAGTATATTATAATTTAAATAAATTAGGAGAGTATATTTTTGCTATCTTTAGGAAATATTGTGGTTTCTTAGGAATATCTTTAAGATATCTTTTGGATATATTTAGATCATATTTACCATATCTTTAGGTTAGTTATTATGATATATTTGCATCTTTTATATTTTTATTAGGAGTCTATAAATACCCAAGTGGTCACATTGTATTTTCATTCATTCAGATAATGGATCAATAGGAGTGAGTTCTTAGTTTATTTGGTTCTTTTAGAACTTTCGAACTTATCGGAGTCATCCGTGGCGTTCATCCCTGACTTATCAATCAACCCTTTCACAGTTGATTGTGGCGTCTTCACTATACCAAGGTTTTTACCTCTTTATAGGTAATGGGTCAAGATTTCACCATCCGAACTTGAGAAGGACACGTTTCTTGGAGACCTAAGTTGAATACGAGCTTCGTCACGAGTTGGCGAGGTTTATATCAAACTTGGTATTGGATTTTATCATGGTGTTGGTGAGGCTCACATCACATTGTCTCTCTTTTCACTTTCTTTTCTCTCATTCTCTTTTTTCACGTTTTCCTTTTTCACAACTTCATAGTCTCTCTCTTTTTCTTCATTCTCAACCTTCTTATTCTTTTCTTCACACTCTCGCTTTTCTTTACACTCTTTCTTTTGCACACTCTTGCCTTTTTATCATTCTATTTTTTCTTGATCACTCTTTTGATTCTCATGAATTTCTATAATACTTACAACTTGTTTGACTTCCATAGAAGGTTCAGAATAGAATTTCATTATGGGGACCTCAACTTGCCTAGAGGTCGGTCTTGAAGGACTTGTTGCGACCATGTTTGTACTCCATTCATTCATGTTTCTTTGCTTCAACCATCATTCAACTTTCATAGTATGGAGCAACATATCATCGAAGGAAGATAATAGAAAAGAAAGAAGATGAAGAAAAATAATGAAGATGAAGGAAAACAAAGATAAACTAAAAGGATAGATTGAACCTGACTTTAAACATTGGCTCTGATACCAAATGATGCGAACCTCGCCAACACCGTAATGAAACTGGATACCAAATATGATATGGACCCCATCAACTAGTGAAGAAACCTGTATTTCACTAAGGTTTCTGGGAAACGTGCCATTGTCAAGCTCGGAAGGTTGAATCTTGACCCATTACTTATAAAGAGGTAAGGACCTTGGTATAGTGAAGACGCCACAATCAACTATGGAAGGGTTGATTGATAAGTCGAGGATGAACGTCACGGAATACTCCGATAAGTTCAAATAGTTCTTGAAAGAACTAAAGAGAATATAATCTCACATATTATTAATGAATAATCTTATCCAAAAATTCGTCCAAAGGCAAGCACCAGCATTTAAATAGGCCAAAGTGCAATATTACATCAAAACAACCTTCCTAAATGGTTCTCATGGGATAGGAAATTAATTAGAAAGCAAATCTAAGTGTTACCCTATGAGAAAATACAAAATGTTACCTATATATTCAAAACTGATAAAAAGGAAATGTAATATATTCTACTTGTCAAAAGAGGAATGTGATATATTCTTGTAGATAACTTGAATATATCGCATTAACTTGTGCTTCTCTTGCCTCTTTAGTTCTCTCAACTTCCTTTCTTGAAAATAGCTTTGCTCGACCACGTTAGCATTGCAGTAGCGTCCACGACCACGGTACCGCGGTAGCATGGCAGTGCGTTAGCGTAGCAGCATCGTAGCAGCCTTGCTCCTGCACTGCTTGATCATGGCAGCAGCCTTGCTCCAGCACTACTCGATCACTGCTGTGGCTTTCTCGATCACTGTATTGGCTTTGCTCCTGCACTGATCAATCACTGCTGTGGCTTGCTCGATCACTGCCGTGGCCGCTGCTCGACCATGGTACCAAAGTAGCATGGCCGCAGCTTTGCTCGAGCACAGTAGCATTGAGCAGCTTCCTCAACAACAGTACCACGGCGGTAGCCTTGCTCGACTACGGCATCGCGGCAGCATAGCAGCGCAGTAGTAGCCTTCCTCCAGTAGTGCTTGATCGTTGATCGATCACTGCTGTGGCTTGCTCGATCACAGTAGCAGGCTTGCTCCAGCACTGATCGATCACTGCTTTGGCTTGCTCCATCACAGTAGCAGCCTTCATCCAGCACTGATCGATCACTGATGTGGCTTGCTCGATCGCGGTAGCAGCCTTGCTCTAGCGCTGTTCAATCACTGCTGTGGCTTGCTCGATCATGGTAGCAGCGTTGCTCCAGCACTGCTCGATACTGTTGTGCCTTGCTCGATCATGGTAGCAGCCTTGCTCATGCACTGTTCAATCATGGCAGCAGCCTTGCTGAAGCACTGCTCAATCATTTATCGATCACTGCTGTGGCTTACTAGATCACGGTAGCAGCCTCGATCGATCACTGATTGATCACTGCGGTGGCTTGCTCGATCACGGTAGCAGCCTTGCTTCAGCACTAATCGATCACTGCTGTTGCTTGCTCGATCATGGGAGCAGCCTTGCTCCAGCACTGCTCTATCATGGCAGCAGCCTTGCTCCAGCACTGCTCGATCACTACTGTGGCTTTCTCGATCATGGTATCAGCCTTTCTCAAGCACTGATCGATCATTGCCGTGGCTTTTGCTCGACCACGATTCCAAAGTAGCATGGTCGTAGCGTTGCTCGAGCACGGCAACGTTGCAGCACCTTCCTCGACCACAGTACCATGATGGTAGCCTTGCTCGACCATGACACCGCGGTAGCATAGCAGCGTGGTAGCAGCGCTGCTCAAGCAATGCTTGATCATTGATCGATCACTGCTGTGGCTTACTCGATCACGGTAGCAGCCTTGCTCTAGCACTGATCGTTCACTGCCGTGTCTTGCTTGATCATGGTAGCATCTTTGCTCGAGCAGTCCCTGATCACTGCCATGGCTTTTGCTGAACCACGGCAGCAGCCTTGGTCGACCACGGTACCAAGGTAGCACAGCCGCAGCTTTGCTCGAGCACGGTAGCATTGCAGCAACTTCCTCAACCATGGTACCATGGTGGCAACCTTGCTCGACCACAGTACCGAGGTAGCATAGCAGCACAATAGCGAGGTAGCGTAGTAGCGCAGTAGCGCAGCCTTGCTCGAGTAGTACTCCATCATAGATCGATCACGGTAACATCCTTGCTCAAGCACTAATCAATCACTGTTGTGGCTTGCTCACTCACGGTTGTAGCCTTGCTCGATCACTACTGTGGCTTGCTCGATCACAGTAGCAGCCTTACTCCTGCAGTCATCGATCACTGTTGTGGCTTGCTCAATCACGGTAGCAGCCTTGCTCAAGCACTCCTCGATCATTGCAGCAGTCTTGCCTCAACACTGCTCGATCACTACCCTGGCTTGCTCGATCACGATAGTAGCCCAGCTTCAGCACTGATCGATCACTGTCGTGGCTTGCTCGATCACGGTAGCCTCCTTGCTTGAGCAGCCCTCGATCACTGACATGGCTTTTGCTAGACCGTGGTACCAAGTTAGCACAACCGCAGCTTTGCTCGACCACGGTAGCATTGCAGCAGCTTCCTCGACCATGGTACCACGGGGGCAACAGTGCTCGACCACAGTACCGCGGTAGCATAGCAGCACAGTAGTGCAGCAGCACGGGAGCAGCCTTGCTCGAGAAGTGCTTGATCATTGATCTATCACTACTGTGGTTTGCTCAATCATGGTAGCAGCCTTGCTCCAGCACTGATTGATCACTGTTGTGGCTTGCTCGATCTCGATAACAGCCATGCCTGACCACTAATTGTCATTGCAGCAGCACTGCTCAACCATTGCCCGATCACTGCCTTGGCTTGCTCGATCACAGTAGCAGCCTTGCTCTAGCACCGATCGATCACTGCCGTGGCTTGCTCGATCATGATAACAACCTTGCTGGATCACTGATCGATCACTGTTGTGGCTTGCTCGATCATGGTAGCAGGCTTGCTCCAGCACTGATCGATCACTACTGTGGCTTGCTTGATCATGGTAGCAGCCTTGCTCCAGCACTGCTCAATCACTGCAGCAGTCTTGCTCCAGCACTGCTCCATCACTGCCCTGGCTTGCTCGATCATGGCAGCAGCCTTGCTCTAGCATTGATCGATCACTGCCCTGGCTTGTTCGATCACTGTAGCAGCCTTGCCCCAGCACTGATCCATCACTACCGTGGCTTGCTCGACCACGGTAGCATCCTTGGTCAAGCACTGCTGGATCACTGACCTGGCTTGCTCGTTCACAGTAGCAACCTTGCTCCAGCACTGATCGATCACTGCCGTGGCATGCTTGATCATGGCAGCATCCTTGCTCGAGCAATCCTCGATCACTGCTGTGGCTTTTGCCCGACCCCAGTACCACGGTAGCAGCCTTGCTCGACCACGATACCAAGGTAACACTGCCGCAGCTTTGCTCGAGCATGATACCAAGGTAGCACGTTCGTATCTTTCCTCAAGCACGGTAGCATTCCAGCAGCTTCCTCAACCACGGTACCACGGTGGCAACCTTACTCGACCACGGTACCGCGGTAGCATAGGAGCGTGGTAACACAGCAGCACAGCAATAGACTTGCCTGAGCAGTGCTGGATCACTGATCGATCACTGTTGTGGCTTACTAGATCACGGTTGCAACCTTACTACAGCACTGATCGATCACTGCTGTGGCTTGCTCGATCACGGATGCAGCCTTGCTCAATCACTGATCAATCACTACTGTGGCTTGCTCGTTCACCGCAGTAGCCTTGCTCCAGCACTGATCGATCACTGCTGTGGGTTGCCCGATCATGATAGTAGCCTTCGTCCAGCACTGCTTGATCATGGTAGCAGCCTTGGTCCAACACTGCTCGATCATGGCAGCAACCTTGCTCCAGCACTTCTCGACCATGGCAGCAGCCTTGCTCAAGCACGGCTCGATCACTACCATGGCTTGCTCAATCAGGGCATCAGCCTTGCTCAAGCACTGCTCGATCATGGCAGCATCCTTGCTCGAGAGGTCCTCAATCATCGCGGTGGCTTTTGCTTGACCACGGTGCCATAGTAGAAGCCATGCTTGGCCACAATACAAAGGCAGCACGGCCGCAGCTTTGCTTGAGCACGGCAGCATTGTGGCAGCTTCCTCGACCACGGTACCGCGGTGATAGCCTGGCTCGACCACGGTACCGCTGTTGCATCGCAGCGCGATTGCGTAACAGTGCCTTAGCAGCCTTGCTTGAGCAGTGCTCGATCGCTGATCGATCATTGCTGTGGCTTGCTCGATGACAGTAGCAGCCTTGCTCAAGTAGTGCTTGATCACTGATCGATCACTGCTGCTGCTTGCTCGATCACAGTACCAGCCTTGCTCCAGCACTGATCGATCACTGTTGTGGCTTGGCCGATCACGATAGCGGCCTTGGTCGATCACTGATCGATCACTGCTGTGGCTTGCTTGATCACAGTAACAGGCTTGCTCCACCAATGATCAATCACTGCTGTGGCTAGCTCGATCATGGTAGCAGCCTTGCTCCAGCGCTGATCGATCACAGCTGTTCATTGCTCGATCATGATAGCAGCCTTGCTCTAGCGCTGTTCAATCACTGCTGTGGCTTGCTCGATCATGGTAGCAGCGTTGCTCCAGCACTGCTCGATACTGTTGTGCCTTGCTCGATCATGGTAGCAGCCTTGCTCATGCACCGTTCGATCATGGCAGCAGCCTTGCTGAAGCACCGCTCAATCATTTATCGATCACTGCTGTGGTTTACTAGATCACGGTAGCAGCCTCGATCGATCACTGATCGATCACTGCGGTGGCTTGCTCGATCACGGTAGCAGCCCTGCTTCAGCACTAATCGATCACTGCTGTTGCTTGCTCGATCATGGGAGCAGCCTTGCTCCAGCACTGCTCTATCATGGCAGCAGCCTTGCTCCAGCACTGCTCGATCACTGCTGTGGCTTTCTCAATCATGGTATCAGCCTTTCTCAAGCACTGATCGATCATTGCCATGGCTTTTGCTCGACCACGATTCCAAAGTAGCATGGTCGTAGCGTTGCTCGAGCACGGCAACATTGCAGCACCTTCCTCGACCACGGTACCATGATGGCAGCCTTGCTCGACCATGACACCGCGGTAGCATAGCAGCGTGGTAGCAGCGCTTGATCATTGATCGATCACTGCTGTGGCTTACTCGATCACGGTAGCAGCCTTGCTCTAGCACTGATCATTCACTGCCGTGTCTTGCTCGATCATGGAAGCATCTTTGCTCGAGCAGTCCTTGATCACTGCCATGGCTTTTGCTGAACCACGGTAGCAGCCTTGGTCGACCACGGTACCAAGGTAGCACAGCCGCAGCTTTGCTCGAGCACGGTAGCATTGCAGCAACTTCCTCAACCATGGTACCATGGTGGCAACCTTGCTCGACCACGGTACCGAGGTAGCATAGCAGCACAATAGCGAGGTAGCGTAGCAGCACAGTAGTGCAGCCTTGCTCGAGTAGTACTCCATCATAGATCGATCACGGTAACATCCTTGCTCAAGCACTAATCAATCACTGTTGTGGCTTGCTCACTCACGGTTGTAGCCTTGCTCGATCACTACTGTGGCTTGCTCGATCACAGTAGCAGCCTTACTCCTGCAGTCATCGATCACTGTTGTGGCTTGCTCAATCATGGTAGCAGCCTTGCTCATGCACCGTTCGATCATGGCAGCAGCCTTGCTGAAGCACCGCTCAATCATTTATCGATCACTGCTGTGGTTTACTAGATCACGGTAGCAGCCTCGATTGATCACTGATCGATCACTGCGGTGGCTTGCTCGATCACGGTAGCAGCCCTGCTTCAGCACTAATCGATCACTGCTGTTGCTTGCTCGATCATGGGAGCAGCCTTGCTCCAGCACTGCTCTATCATGGCAGCAGCCTTGCTCCAGCACTGCTCGATCACTGCTGTGGCTTTCTCAATCATGGTATTAGCCTTTCTCAAGCACTGATCGATCATTGCCATGGCTTTTGCTCGACCACGATTCCAAAGTAGCATGGTCGTAGCGTTGCTCGAGCACGGCAACATTGCAGCACCTTCCTCGACCACGGTACCATGATGGCAGCCTTGCTCGACCATGACACCGCGGTAGCATAGCAGCGTGGTAGCAGCGCTGCTCAAGCAGCGCTTGATCATTGATCGATCACTGCTGTGGCTTACTCGATCACGGTAGCAGCCTTGCTCTAGCACTGATCGTTCACTGCCGTGTCTTGCTCGATCATGGAAGCATCTTTGCTCGAGCAGTCCTTGATCACTGCCATGGCTTTTGCTGAACCACGGTAGCAGCCTTGGTCGACCACGGTACCAAGGTAGCACAGCCGCAGCTTTGCTCGAGCACGGTAGCATTGCAGCAACTTCCTCAACCATGGTACCATGGTGGCAACCTTGCTCGACCACGGTACCGAGGTAGCATAGCAGCACAATAGCGAGGTAGCGTAGCAGCGCAGTAGCGCAGCCTTGCTCGAGTAGTACTCCATCATAGATCGATCACGGTAACATCCTTGCTCAAGCACTAATCAATCACTGTTGTGGCTTGCTCACTCACGGTTGTAGCCTTGCTCGATCACTACTGTGGCTTGCTCGATCACAGTAGCAGCCTTACTCCTGCAGTCATCGATCACTGTTGTGGCTTGCTCAATCATGGTAGCAGCCTTGCTCAAGCACTCCTCGATCATTGCAACAGTCTTGCCTCAACACTGCTCGATCACTACCCTGGCTTGCTCGATCACGATAGTAGCCCAGCTTCAGCACTGATCGATCACTGTCGTGGCTTGCTCGATCACGGTAGCCTCCTTGCTTGAGCAGCCCTCGATCACTGACATGGCTTTTGCTAGACCGTGGTACCAAGTTAGCACAACCGCAGCTTTGCTCGACCACGGTAGCATTGCAGCAGCTTCCTCGACCATGGTACCACGGGGGCAACAGTGCTCGACCACAGTACCGCGGTAGCATAGCAGCACAGTAGTGCAGCAGCACGGGAGCAGCCTTGCTCG
Source organism: Lagerstroemia speciosa (assembly GCA_037672795.1). NCBI lineage: Eukaryota > Viridiplantae > Streptophyta > Magnoliopsida > Myrtales > Lythraceae > Lagerstroemia > Lagerstroemia speciosa. The sequence continues at coordinate 17,703,037 of CM075288.1, read as the reverse complement.
AGAAGTGCTTGATCACTGATCTATCACTACTGTGGTTTGCTCAATCATGGTAGCAGCCTTGCTCCAGCACTGATTGATCACTGCTGTGGCTTGCTCGATCTCGATAACAGCCATGCCTGACCACTAATTGTCATTGCAGCAGCACTGCTCAACCATTGCCCGATCACTGCCTTGGCTTGCTCGATCACAGTAGCAGCCTTGCTCTAGCACCGATCGATCACTGCCGTGGCTTGCTCGATCATGATAACAACCTTGCTGGATCACTGATCGATCACTGTTGTGGCTTGCTCGATCATGGTAGCAGGCTTGCTCCAGCACTGATCGATCACTACTGTGGCTTGCTTGATCATGGTAGCAGCCTTGCTCCAGCACTGCTCAATCACTGCAGCAGTCTTGCTCCAGCACTGCTCAATCACTGCAGCAGTCTTGCTCCAGCACGGCAGCAGCCTTGCTCTAGCATTGATCGATCACTGCCCTGGCTTGCTCGATCACTGTAGCAGCCTTGCCCCAGCACTGATCCATCACTACCGTGGCTTGCTCGACCACGGTAGCATCCTTGGTCAAGCACTGCTCGATCACTGACCTGGCTTGCTCATTCACAGTAGCAACCTTGCTCCAGCACTGATCGATCACTACCGTGGCATGCTTGATCATGGCAGCATCATTGCTCGAGCAATCCTCGATCACTGCGGTGGCTTTTGCTCGACCCCAGTACCACGGTAGCAGCCTTGCTCGACCACGATACCAAGGTAACACTGCCACAGCTTTGCTCGAGCATGATACCAAGGTAGCACGTTCGTATCTTTCCTCAAGCACGGTAGCATTCCAGCAGCTTCCTCAACCACGGTACCACGGTGGCAACCTTACTCGACCACGGTACCGCGGTAGCATAGGAGCGTGGTAACGCAGCAGCACAGCAATAGACTTGCCTGAGCAGTGCTGGATCACTGATCGATCACTGTTGTGGCTTGCTAGATCACGGTTGCAACCTTACTACAGCACTGATCGATCACTGCTGTGGCTTGCTCGATCACGGATGCAGCCTTGCTCAATCACTGATCGATCACTGTTGTGGCTTGCTCGTTCACGGTAGTAGCCTTGCTCCAGCACTGATCGATCATTGCTGTGGGTTGCCTGATCATGATAGTAGCCTTGGTCCAGCACTGCTCGACCATGGTAGCAGCCTTGGTCCAGCACTGCTCGATCATGGTAGCAACCTTGCTCCAGCACTTCTCGGCCATGGCAGCAGCCTTGCTCAAGCACGGCTCGATCACTACCCTGGCTTGCTCAATCACGACATCAGCCTTGCTCAAGCACTGCTCGATCATGGCAGCATCCTTGCTCGAGAAGTCCTCAATCATCGCGGTGGCTTTTGCTTGACCATGGTGCCATAGTAGAAGCCATGCTTGGCCACGGTACAAAGGCAGCACGGCCGCAGCTTTGCTCGAGCACGGTAGCATTGTGGCAGCTTCCTCGACCACGGTACCGCGGTATAGCCTTGCTCGACCACGGTGATAGCCTGGCTCGACCACGGTACCGCCGTTGCATCGCAGCGCGATTGCGTAACAGTGCCTTAGCAGCCTTGCTTGAGCAGTGCTCGATCACTGATCGATCATTGCTGTGGCTTGCTCGATGACAGTAGCAGCCTTGCTCAAGTAGTGCTCGATCACTGATCGATCACTGCTGCCGCTTGCCCGATCACAGTACCAGCCTTGCTCCAGCACTGATCGATCACTGCTGTGGCTTGGCCGATCACGATAGCGGCCTTGGTCGATCACTGATCGATCACTGCTGTGGCTTGCTTGATCACAGTAACAGGCTTGCTCCACCAATGATCAATCACTGCTGTGGCTAGCTCGATCATGGTAGCAGCCTTGCTCCAGCTCTGATCGATCACGGCTGTGCATTGCTCGATCATGATAGCAGCCTTGCTCTAGCACGGCTCGATCATGGCAGCAACCTTGCTCCAGCACTTCTCGACCATGGCAGCAGCCTTGCTCCAGCACTTCTCGACCATGGCAGCAGCCTTGCTCAAGCACGGCTTGATCACTACCTTGGCTTGCTCAATCACGGCATCAGCCTTGCTCAAGCACTGCTCGATCATGGCAGCATCCTTGCTCGAGAGGTCCTCAATCATCGCGGTGGCTTTTGCTTGACCACGGTGCCATAGTAGAAGCCATGCTTGGCCACGGTACAAAGGCAGCACGGCCGTAGCTATGCTCGAGCACGGTAGCATTGTGGCAGCTTCCTCGACCACGGTACCGCGGTGATAGCCTTGCTTGACCACGGTGATAGCCTGGTTCGACAACGGTACCGTTGTTGCATTGCAGCGCGATTGCGTAACAGTGCCTTAGCAGCCTTGCTTGAGCAGTGCTCGATCACTGATCGATCATTGCTGTGGCTTGCTCGATGACAGTAGTAGCCTTGCTCAAGTAGTGCTCGATCACTGATCGATCATTGCTACTGCTTGCCCGATCACTGATCGATCACTGCTGCCGCTTGCCCGATCACAGTACCAGCCTTGCTCCAGCACTGATCGATCACTGCTGTGGCTTGGCCAATCACGATAGCGGCCTTGGTCGATCACTGATCGATCACTGCTGTGGCTTGCTTGATCATCGTAACAGGCTTGCTCCACCAATGATCAATCACTGCTGTGGCTAGCTCGATCATGGTAGCAGCCTTGCCCCAGCGCTGATCGATCATGATAACAGCCTTGCTCCAGCACTGCTCGATCATGGCAGCATCCATGCTCCAGCACTGCTCCATCATTGCCCTGCCTCGCCCAATCACGGTATTAGCCTTGCTCCACCACATATAGATCGCTGCCGTGGCTTGCTCGATCAGGGTAGCATCCTTGCTCGAGCTGTCCTCGATCACTGCTGTGGCTTTTGCTCGACCACGGTACCACTGTAGCAGCCCTACTCTAGCATGGCATCACAGTAGCATAGCAACGCGGTACTGCAGCAGCACGATAGCAGCCTTGCTCGAGCAATGCTCGATCGCTGATTGATCACTGCCGTGGCTTGCTCGATCACGGTAGCACCCTTGCCCTAGCAGTGATCAATCACTGCAGTGGCTTGCTCGATCATGGTAGCAACGTTGCTCGATCACTAATCGAGCACTATTGTGGCTTGCTCGATCACGATAGTAGAGCTGCTCCAGCTCTGATTGATCACTGCTACGGCTTGTTCGATCATGGTAGCAGCCTTGCTCAAGCGTTGCTTGGTCATTGCAGCAGCCTTGCCAAAGCATTGCCCGATCACTGCCCTGGCTTGCTCGATCACGATAGCAGGCTTGCTCCAGCGCTGATCCATCACTGTTCTAGCTTCCTCGATGAGGGTAGCAGCCTTGCTCAAGCACTGCTCGATCACTGTCCTGGCTTCCTTGATCACGTTAGCAGCCTTGCTCCAGCACTGATTGATCACTTCTGTGGCTTTCTTGATTATGCTAGCCGCCTTGCACAAGCACTGCTCGATCATGGCAGTGGCCATGCTCCGGCACTGCTTGATCACTTCCCTGCCTTGCTCGATCACCGTAGTAGCCCTCCTCTAGCACCGATCGACCACTGTTGTGGCTTGCTCGATCATGGTAGCAACCTTGCTCGATCCCTAATTGATCACTGTTGTAGCTTACTTGATCACGGTAACAGCCTTGCTCCAGCACTAATCGATCACTGGTGTGGCTTGCTCCATCATGCGTGCAGCCTTGCTCTAGCACTGATCGATCACTGCTGTGGCTTGCTGGATCATGATAGAAGCCTTGCTCCAGCACTGATCGATCACTGCTGTGGCTTTTGCTCGACCACAGTACCATGGTGGAAGCCTTGCTTGACCACTGTACAAAGGTAGCACGGACGTAGCTTTGCTCGAGCACGGTAGCATTGAACTAGCTTCCTCGACCATGGTACCACGGTGGCAGCCTTGCTCGACCACTGTACTGCGATTGCATAGCAGCGCAGTAGCCTAGCAGCACGGTAGCAGCCTTGCTCGAGCTGTGCCCGATCACTGATAGATCACTGCTGTGGCTTGCTCGACCACAGTAGCAGCCTTGCTCCAGCACTAATCGATCACTGCTGTGGCTTACTCGATCACTGTAGTAGCCGTGCTCGTTCATTGATCAATCATTGCAATGGCTTTCTCTATCATGGTGGTAGACTTGCTCCAACACTGATCGATCACTGTTGCGGCTTGCTTGCTCTTGGTAGCAGCCTTGCTCAAGCACTGATCGATCACTGCTGTGGCTTGCTCGATCAGGGTAGCAGCATTGCTCAAGCTCTGCTCGATGACTGCCGTGGCTTGCTCGATCACGGTAACAGCCCTGCTCTAGCACTGATCGATCACTACAGTGGCTTGCTCGACCACGGTAGCATCATTGCTTGAGCAGTACTTGATCAATGCTGCGGCTTTTGGTCGACCACGGTACCAAGGTAGCACGACCGTAGCTTTGGTCGAGCATGGTAGCATTGCAGCAGCTTCCGTGACCACGTTATCACGGTGGCAACCTTGCTCCACCACGCTACCACGGTAGCATAGCAGCGCGGAAGTGCAACAGCACCGTAGCAGCCTTGCTCCAGCACTAATCGAGCACTGTTGTGGCTTGCTCGATCACGGTAGTAGCCATGCTCGATCATTGACCGATCACTGCGGTGGCTTGCTCAATCACGGTGGCAGACTTGCTCCAGCACTGATCGATCACTGTTGCAGCTTGCTCGATCTTGGTAGCAGCCTTGCTCAAGCACTGATCGATCACTGCTGTGGCTTGCTCGATCATGATAGCAACCTTGCTCCTACGTTGCTCAATCATGGCAGCCGCCTTGCTCCAGCACTGCTCGATCACTACCCTAGCTTGCTCGATCACGGTAGCAGCCTTCCTCCAGCACCGATCAATCACTGCCGTGGCTTAATCAATTGCGGTAGCATCCTTGCTCGAGCAATCCTCGATCATTGTTGTGGCTTTTGCCCGACCACAGTGCCACGGTAGAAGCCTTGCTTGACCACGGTACAAGGGTAGCACCGCCGCGGCTTTGCTCGAGCACGGCAGCATTGTAGCAGCTTCCTCGACCACAGTACCATAGCGGCAGCCCTGCCCGACCACAATACCATTGTTGCATAGCAGCGCGGTAGCGCAGCAGCACGGTAGCAGCCTTGCTCGAGCAGTGCTCCATCACTGCTTTGGCTTCCTTGATCACAATAGTAGCCTTGCTCCAGCACTGATCGATCACTGCTGTGGCTTGCTCAATCATGGTAGCAGCCTTGCTCGATCACTGTTCGATCACTGGTGTGGGTTGCTCGATTACGGTGGCAGCCTTGCTCCAGTGCTGATCGATCATTGCTGTGACTTCTTGCATCATGGAAGCAGCCTTGCTCAAGCAATGATCAATCACTGCTGTGGATTGCTAGATCATGGTAGCAGCCTTGCTGTAGCACAGCTCGATCATGACAGCAGCCTTGGTCAAGCACTTCTCGATCACTGCCCTGGCTTGCTTGATCATGGTAGCAGCCTTGCTCCAACACAGATAGATCACTGCCGTGGCTTTTGCTTGACCACGGTAGCACAGTAGAAGACTTGCTCGACCACTATACAAAGGTAGCACGACCGCAGCTTTGCTCGAGTACGGTAGCATTGAAGCAACTTCCTCGACCACTGTGCCATGGTGGCAGGCTTGCTCGACCACGGTACCATTGTTGCATGGTAGCACTGTAGCGCAACAGGGTGCTAGCCGCCTTGCTCTAGCAGTGCTCGATCACTGATTGATCACTGTTGTGGCTTGCTCGATGACGGTAGTAGCCTTGATCCAGCACTGCTCGATCTCTACTGTGGCTTGCTCGACTATGGTAGCAGCCTAGCTCCAGCACTGCTCGACAATGGCGGTAGCCTTGCTCAAGGTCCGCTTGATCACTGCCCCAGCTTGCTCGGTCACGGTAGCAGCCTTGCTCCAGCACTAATCGATCACTGTTGTGGCTTGCTCGATCAGGATAGCATCCTTGCTCGAGCCGTCATCGATCGCTGTCGTGGCTTTGGCTCAGCCACCGTACCACGGTAGCAGCCTTGCTCGACCACGGTAGCATTGCAGAAGCTTCCTCGACTACGGCACCACGGTGGCAGCTTTGCTCGCCCACGGTACCACGGTAACATATCAGCGCGGAAGCGTAGCAGCACGGCCGCAGCATTGCTTGAGCAGTGCTTGATCACTGATCGATCACTGCTATGGCTTGCTCGAACACGGCAGCGCCCTTGCTTGATAACTGATCGATCGCTGCTGTGGTTTACTCGATCATGGTAGCAACCTTGCTTAAGCATTGCTTGATCATGGCAAGAGCCTTTCCCAGGCACTGCCCGATCAGTGCCCTGCCTTGCTCAATCACGATAGTAGCCTTGCTCCAGCACTGATAGATCACTCCTGCGGCTTGCTCGATCATGGTAGCAGCCTTGCTCTAGCACTGCTCGATCACTGCCCTGGCTTGCTCGATCACGGTAGCAGGCTTGCTCGATCACTCATCGATCACTATTGTGGCTTGCTCGATCACGGTAATAGCCGTGCTCCAGCACTGATCGATCTCCGTTGTGGCTTGCTGGGTCATGATAGCAGCCTTGCCGCAGCACTGATCGATCACTATTGTGGCTTGTTCGATCATGGTAGAAGCCTTGCTTCAGCACTGATCGATCACTACCGTGGCTTGCTCGATCATGGTAGCATCCTTGCTCCAGCGCTGCTCGATCATGGTAGCAGCCTTGCTCAAGCACTGCTCGATCACCGCCTTGGCTTGCTGGATCATGGTAGCAGCCTTGCTCAAGCACTGCTCGATCACCGCCTTGGCTTGCTGGATCATGGCAGCAGCCTTGCTCCAGCACTGCTCGATCACGGCCCTCGCTTGCTCGATCACGGTAGCAGCCTTGGTCCAGCACTGTTCGATCACTGCTGTGGTTTGCTCGACTATGGTAGCAGCCTAGCTCTGTTGATACGCTGATTGGTATGATTTGTGCATCCATTCCCGACCTAGAATCATATGTTTTCGGCCATTTCCCATACATTTAGAGGGTAATTGCATATATTTTCTGTATTGGGATTGAATTGCTGTAAATGATAGCTTTTAGAGCTCCACACATGAATTGGATACTGCTGGGAGTTGTTTGATGTGCAGGGAATGATGAAGACTGGGCTTGTTCGATGCAGCTCCTTTTGTAGAGAATTTCTCCTACTTCCTGTGTGAGAAATAGGGCACATAATATATCATCGGAAAGCTCGTTGAGTCAGGATTCCAACACATCAAACGGATCTCAATTCGGAGCTGAAACGAAGAAGTTATGGCCGAAAGAAGAAAACTGCGCGCGGAACAGGGGATAGACCGCGGTCCTAGACCGCGGTTTACTGAGGCATTTTTCCTAGACCGCGGTCTTAGACCGCGGTTTACTGAGAGGAATTCGGCCAGACCATTACATCCTATCCCACACCGACCAGACCAAGAATAGAGGAAGTATACCTCCTCTATATATAGTGGTGCACCCTTACATCAAGGGCAGATATAGATATACATATATATATACAAGAGTAGAAGAAAAAGGCACCTACTACAACACAAGACAAGGGACCACAACAACCATTCGGGAAGTCGGGATCAGGAGATTCGACTCCATTATCTAGAGTTCTTTCTGTCCCTTTTCTTCTGAATTTCAACATGTTGTCTTCTCTTTTAACTCTTGTAGTTTATTTGAATATGTATAACTAAACTCCTAGAATCCTAGGGGGATCAATGGACCCATTTCTATGTCTTAAGTAAAGCTCTTATCTTTCACATATATGATTCTGTCGAGGTACGCCTCCTTGGTGTTATTTATGCAATTTCGTACTTAATGCTTTCTTGTGGAATGGCCACCCTCGAGAATGAACTTGCGACCGCGAGGAGCCTCGGAAGAGGGAATCGATGTCATGCTAGAATTTGCATAATCTAGGTTAGCTTATACCGGAAGGTGAGGTTATTCGTGCGAGCGCATCGGAAGATGGTGAGCACCCTAGATAGCCATTTAGGGTTGGTTTAGTTTGGCCTTTCAACACTAATCGCCTAGGAATAGAGTGGATTAGTGTCTTCCGCTTAGGTACATTCGTATGACATCGGAAGGTGCGTACGATGGAAGTGGGGAAACCCTAGAACCCTAGGCTAGTAACATGACAGAATTCATCGTGTGAAAGAGGACTCTTGCTTAAGACTAGAATTGGTGAAGTTGTGAACCTTAGGAGCTTTTTATCGACTGATTTCAATCTGTTTAGTTTCTGTCTGTTTCTTTTCTGTCACTCTAATTACGTGCACTCTACTCAACCTATTCGATTGACTTGGCTTGGGACTCGTTGTTCTAATTTTAGTGCTTAGCAATAGAATCCTCGTGGGAACGATACTCTACTCACTCTGTATTACTTGTCTGCGATACGTATACTTGCGTGCAACATCTTTAAATACGCAACAAGTTTTTGGCGCCGTTGCCGGGGATTCTTTTTCTGCTAACCTAATACTAAGCAACTGTTCTTCGACCAAGTTGTTTTTCTTTATTTCACTTGTTTTTATTGTTGTCTGTTTAGGTGAGATTTTCCGACTTGCATGCGAAGAAGAGACCAAAGAGAGCTACTTCAACCCGATCCGGAGATAGAACGAACCCTTCGAAGGAGGCTAAGAGAGCAAGGCCAACTTCGAGAAGCCATGGAGCACGGGCTAGGAGGTGAAGTAGTGCCACAACAACGTCGGAAAACAATCAAGGAATATGCTCAACCCCAATTTCTGAATCAGTCGAGCATTGTCAAGCCACCGGTGCAAGCCCACACATTTGAGATCAAACCATCGGTGATTCAAATGTTGCAAACCTCATGTTCTTTTGGAGGAGCACCGAATGAAGACCCCCATGTGCACCTAGCCAAATTCTTGGAGATATGCGACACTTTCCGATTTAATGGAGTCTCACCCGAGTATATTCGTATGTCTCTTTTCTCTTTTTCTCTCAGGGACAAAGCGAAGTCGTGGCTGCTTTCACTCCCACCGAGCACTCTTGATACATGGGAAGCAATCACGGAAAAGTTCTTGGCTCAATACTTTCCACCATCCAAAACGATGAAGCTCAAGAACGACATCATGACCTTCAAGCAACACCACTCGGAATCTTTTTATGAAGCATGGGAGCGGTTCAAGGAGTTACAACGAGCATGCCCCCATCATGGCATTGAGATTTGGACATTGGTACAGATTTTTTATAATGGTTTAGTGGAAAACTGTCGCTCTTCTCTTGATGCTGCTGCAGGTGGTTCGATCATGAACAAGTACCCCGAAGAAGCCTATGAATTGCTCGAGGAGATGGCACGGAATGGCTATCAATGGCCATCCGAGAGGACAATGGGGCGCGGAGCTTCCGGGATTCATTCAATCGATGCCGTGACCTCTCTCTCTGCTAAGATGGATGCGTTGTTCAAGGAGGTCACGTCATGGAAGAGCCAAGGAGCGGGGCAAGGCTATGGAACCACCGAGGAAGGAACATCCATGGGACCGGTGCAAGAATTTCAAGAGATGGCCAACTACATTGGAGGCAACCCGAGGAACAACCCGTACTCAAATACATACAACCCGGGTTGGAGAAATCATCCCAACTTCTCCTATGCCAACAACAACAACAGGGCCAATCCACCACCGGGATTCCAACCAACTCAGAAGCCACAATCTGCGGAATCTGATCGCCTCTCGAGATTAGAGGATACTCTCATCAAATTTATGAAATCTTCACAAGAGACACATGCTGTTGTACAATCAAATTCTAACCAAATTGTTGTTTTGCAATCACAGATGCGAAATGTGGAGATGCAAATCGGGCAGCTGGCTCAAGCAATCAACTCTCGACCTAATGGAGCACTCCCGAGCGATACGGAGATCAACCCCCGGGGTCAAGGGAATGAACAAGTCAAGGCCATCACCCTAAGAAGCGGGAAGGAGCTACTGAGCACATGAAACGAGGCTAGACCGCAGTCCACGACCACGGTCGAAGAAGCCGAGCCAGGTGAACCTCTTAGTAGACCGCGGTCTAAGACCGCGGTCCAAGGGGAGGTCAACTTCGACCCTCAAGCCAAGGCATCCCAAGACAACAACATCGACCCTCCTCCGATCCATGAAGAAAAAGGGAATGCGTCGAAGCCGACCCGAACCTATCCGCCTCTCCCCTTTCCACAAAGGGCACAAAAGGAGAAAACCGAGCACCAATTCCGTAAGTTCTTAGAAGTTTTTAAGAAGTTACATATTAATATTCCTTTTGCAGAGGCTTTGGAACAGATGCCGAGTTACGTCAAGTTTATGAAAGAAATCATCTCGAAGAAGCGTAGGCTCGGCGACTATGAAACGGTTGCTCTAACCGAAGAGTGTAGTGCGATTCTACAGCGTAAGTTGCCACAAAAGTTGAAGGATCCAGGTAGTTTCACCATCCCTTGTGCTATCGGAAAGGATTTTGAGGGTAAGGCATTGTGTGATCTTGGAGCTAGTATAAACTTGATGCCATACTCTGTTTTCATGAAATTAGGCTTGGGAGAAGTGAAACCAACGTCGGTAACACTTCAGTTAGCTGATCGTTCACTTGCTTATCCTCATGGGATTGTTGAAGATGTTTTGGTGAAAGTTGATAAATTCATATTTCCGGTTGATTTTGTGGTGCTTGATTATGATGAGGATCGGAATATACCGATCATTCTTGGAAGACCATTTTTAGCAACCGGCCGTGCCTTGATAGATGTACAAAAAGGAGAGCTCACCATGCGAGTGAATGATCAAGAGGTTACATTTAATGTTTATAGATCCATGAAATTTCCAAATGAGTCTAATGAGTGTTTTTCTATTGATATCATGAATGAGGTGACAAGTGCAGTGTTTGAGGAAAACAAGCCCGATGATGCACTAGAAGCCGTTTTGCAAGGAAAATCAACCAAGGAGAGGGGTGCAAGTCATGAAGAAGCAATTCAAGCACTTGAGTCATCACTCTTGATTCCCAAGGAGCTCAACCACCTTGAGCACTTAGAGCTGTCTTCATCAACTCTCAAACCCTCTATTGAGAAGCCACCGGAGCTAGAATTGAAACCTCTCCCTAGCCACCTCAAGTATGTTTTTCTTGGTTCTTCTTCTACTCTTCCAGTTATCATTTCTTCTGATTTAACTAATGTGCAAGAGGAGAAACTCCTTCGTATTCTTCGTGAGCACAAAAAGGCTATAGGGTGGACCATTGCCGACATTCGCGGGATAAGCCCATCCCTATGCATGCACAAAATCATTTTGGAAGAAAATTACAAGGAGTCAATCGAAGGCCAAAGAAGGCTAAATCCGGTGATGAAAGAGGTGGTGAAGAAGGAGATCATCAAGTGGCTTGATGCGGGAATAATCTTCCCGATTTCCGACAGCAAATGGGTAAGTCCGATCCAATGTGTGCCGAAGAAAGGCGGGATGACGGTAGTGACAAATGATCGAAATGAACTCATTCCCACAAGAATGGTGACCGGATGGAGAGTATGTATGGATTACAGAAAGCTCAACAAGGTGACTCGTAAGGACCACTTTCCTCTCCCTTTTCTTGATCAAATGCTCGATCGCCTAGCCGGTAAGGAATTCTTCTGTTTCCTTGATGGGTATTCTGGATATAATCAGATTGCGATTGCACCTTGTGATCAAGAAAAGACAACTTTCACTTGCCCATATGGAACTTTTGCATTTAGACGCATGCCATTTGGATTATGCAATGCACCGGCCACTTTTCAACGATGCATGATGGCCATATTTTCTGATTTGATTGAACGATGCATAGAGGTCTTCATGGACGATTTTTCTGTATTTGGTGACACATTTGATCAATGTTTAGAAAATCTTGACCTTGTTTTGAAACGTTGTGAAGACACTAATCTTGTTCTGAATTGGGAGAAGTGTCATTTTATGGTCAAGGAAGGAATTGTGTTAGGTCACAAAATTTCAAAACTTGGGATGGAGGTGGATCGTGCCAAAGTAGAAATCATAGAAAAACTACCGCCTCCGACTTCCCTTAAGGGAGTACGAAGTTTTTTGGGACATGCCGGATTTTATAGAAGGTTCATCAAAGACTTTTCAAAAGTAGCTAAGCCACTTTGCAATCTACTTGAAAAGGATGTTCCATTTGTCTTTGATGAAAAATGTTTGCATGCTTTCAATGAGTTGAAGATGAGGTTAGTCACTGCACCTATTCTCGTTTCCCCCGATTGGTCTCTACCATTTGAACTCATGTGTGATGCTAGTGACTATGCAATAGGTGCTGCCCTTGGACAAAGGAAAGAGAGGATCTTCCACCCCATTTTTATGCAAGTCATACCTTGGATGATGCCCAAGTGAACTACACCACCACGGAGAAAGAGCTCTTGGCTGTCGTTTATGCTTTTGATAAGTTTCGACCATATCTTATTGGAACTAAAGTTGTGGTTTTTACAGATCATGCGGCGATCAAATATTTGATTGCAAAGAAAGACGCCAAGCCAAGGCTCATCCGATGGGTGCTACTCCTCCAAGAATTTGATTTGGAAATTCGAGACAAGCGGGGTTCAGAAAATCAAGTAGCAGATCACCTTTCTCGACTTGAGAATGTGGCAAGCCAAGGAGATGGGGTAATTAACGAAACTTTTCCCGATGAATTTGTGTTGTATATGTCTCATGCCCTTGGTATGCCGATTTTGTGAATTATTCGGTCTCTAACCACATTCCTTATGAGTTTAATGCACAACAAAGGAAGAAATTCCTACATGAGGCTCGAAGGTATGTTTGGGACGAGCCATTTCTGTTTAGGATAGGTGCGGACCACATGTTGAGACGATGCATCCCCGAGGAAGAACAAGGAGAAATTTTGAAAGGGTGCCATGACTCTCCCTACGGTGGACACTATGGTGGTCAAAAGACGGCAATAAAGATCCTTCAAGCGGGATTTTATTGGCCCACATTATTCAAGGATGCTCATGCTTTTGCAACCGGCTGTGACCGCTGCCAAAGAACCGGTAATGTTTCAAAAAGGCATGAGATGCCCTTGAATAACATCTATGAGGTAGAATTGTTCGATGTTTGGGGAATTGATTTCATGGGTCCTTTTCCTTCATCTTTCGGTAATCGTTATATCCTATTAGCTGTTGATTATGTCTCTAAGTGGGTCGAAGCCATCGCTTCACCCACCAATGATGCTAATGTGGTTGTGAGATTTCTGAAAAAGCAGATCTTTACAAGGTTCGGGACTCCAAGGGCCATAATAAGTGATGAAGGTTCTCACTTCTGTAACAAACAATTTGAAGCCATCCTGTCCAAGTACGGAGTGAGACACCGTATAGCCCTTGCATATCATCCCCAGACTAATGGCCAAGCCGAAGTGTCGAACCGGGATATCAAGAAGATTTTGGAGAAGACGGTGAATACGTCAAGAAAGGATTGGGCGCACAAACTCGATGATGCTCTTTGGGCTTACAGGACAGCATTCAAGACCCCAATCGGAACAACTCCATACCATCTCGTTTATGGGAAGGCGTGTCACTTACCTCTCGAGCTAGAGCATAAAGCATATTGGGCTCTCAAAAAGCTCAATTTTGATCTGCAAGCGGCCGGAGAACGGAGACTCACTCAACTTCATGAACTAGATGAATTTCGGCTCCAATCATATGAGAATTCCAAAATATACAAGGAGAGGATAAAGAGGTGGCATGACAAGAGGATATTGGTAAGAGATTTCAAACCCGGTCAATTGGTTCTTTTGTATAACTCTCGGTTGAAACTCTTTCCAGGTAAACTTAAGTCAAGATGGTCCGGACCTTTCCGAGTGGTACGGGTTTTCCCGTATGGTGTGGTAGAACTCATGAATGAACGAACCAGTAACAAGTTTAAGGTGAATGGCCAACGGGTCAAGCTTTATCTCGGGGACTCCTCTACACACGAGGACCCATATGCAAACGGCTGATGCACCACGAAGTCCGGCCAAAGACTTTAAACGTGGCGCTCCTTGGGAGGCAACCCAAGATTAGAATAAGCTTTCGTCCCCTTCTTATTTGTTTACTTATTTTAGCTTAGGAACACGATTTTCTTTTGATTAATTTTTATTGCATTTAGGCCATATGGACCAAGGTTGCAGAAAACCAAGAAACCAGAAGACAGCCTCAGCAGACCGCGGTCCACAGAGAAGATTGCAGACCGGCTCAGTAGACCGCGGTCTACGACCGCGGTCCATCACAGTCGGCCGGGTTCTGTTTGTCTAAACCGCGGTCCTCTGCACCAAAAACCGAATTTCAACTTTCAAAGCTTGGGATTTTAGGTATTTAAAGACATCTTCTGCTAGGTTTTGCAGCACCCACTCCACATTCTTGCCTCCTTGCCTCCATTGAAGAGATAGAAGCTCTCCACTCTTCAACTCTCTCTCTCTAGAAAAGTGCAGCAACTTTCTGCAATTTCAAGCATTTCAAGAGCAACAACAAGTAGATCTTGACCACGAGAAGCCTAGAGATCAACGGGACTTCGATTTCCCGACCGGTGACATCATTCTAAACTCCTTTCTTGCTTCTCTTGGTGGTTCTTCATTGCATATCCATGGCTCCTAGGAAAACAAGAGCACATGCATCATCATCATCATCACTTGGTTATGACCGGATAGGTTTGCTTCGAGGGAATGTGAGGAATTGTTTGAACATCACTTTAAGAACATGAATGCTATTCCGGAAAGAGGATTTATGTGGGATGATGCTAGGCTCATGATAGATTTTCATGGAGACATGGTGGCTCTTGGATGGGAAACATTTTGTAAAAGACCAAACCCGGCTTGCAAGAACATTGTCCGTGAATTCTATGCTAATTTGCATGAAGGAAACCCGGGTGGGGTGTTTTTAAGAAAAACTCGTATTCCCTTCTCCATTGAGGCCATTAGGGATGTTATTGGTACACAAAGAAGTAATCCATTTGGAGTAATGACAAGAGGTCTCAATGAAGATGAAATTCTTCAAGTCATAGGAAAACCGGGAGCAAATTGGGAAACTAGAACCGATGTAGCCCTTGTGATAAAGAGAGAAGACTTGAACTATCGGGCTAGGATATGGTTGCATTTTGTATGTTCTCGGATTTTCCCATGTACGAGTTTAACATTAGTAAGGAAAGAACGGATCTTTGCACTTTATTGCATCCTTACACATAGAAGATTTGATGTTGCTGCACTCATTTTTAATAATATTACTGTGTGCTTTAAAGGTAGAGAGCGAAGTCTTTGGTTCCCCTCGGTTATCATGGAGTTATGCCGACAAGCTCAAGTGCCGATGGATCGAAGTGCTGATTTGTTCAAACCCAAAGATCCCATTGGAGCTTCAATTGTAAGGCAAATGATGAAAAAGGATAGCGAGGCTCCACCGGCACAACAACAAGAGCCGCAAGGAGATCCACAACGTGTGGAAGAACCCGGGGAGGACACTAGTGACTTACGACAAGTCATCATGCGAGAAGCCCGGCGCAACCAAAGGATGGAGAAGAGGCAAAAGAAGTGGACTCGGTTCTTTGCCATGTTTTGTGGCACTCACGCAAGGAACGAAGAGCGAATTGCTGAGAAGCTCGGAATCCCAATGGAGAAGTACCCAACCCCGCCTTCCACAAGTGATGAGGATATCCAAGAGGGGGAAGGGAACGATTCCTCCGATGAATGAGCTTCAACCACCATATGGCTCCACAAGTACCAAGGCAAGTTTCCCTTCCCCTCTTATTTCACATTGAGGGCAATGCGTGGTTTAGGTTTGGGGGAGGTGTAAACATATATGCTTTGCTTGGGGAAATTCTGGTTAAGTGTTAGTTGGTGCAAACACATGCCTTACTTGCCTTGCTTGCGCGATTTTCTGTTTAGCTGTTGGTTTGCTCATGCACTTTGAGCTATGTTTTAGAATTAGGTTTGCATTTAGTAGTAGTTGCATAATAGGTTAGTCTAGTTTGCATGGTGTGATTTGTTATTGCATTTACATATTAAAAAAAAAAAAAAAGAAGAAAATCTTTTGAAAAACCGGTTGGTCCTTGTTCTATGATGATTATTAATGACTGAAATTCGAAGCATGATTGGATTTGAGATTGCAACAATCTTAGGACATGTTTTAGAAAGTTGTCAGGATGCCCAAACTTCAATCTTTTCACAACACTCTTGCATTAGGGATAGCTTAAAATTGACCCTTGAAATTGCATGGTTGTATGGCATGCATGAGAATAGACAAGAACATGAACTTAGATATCCCACAAAAGGCAAATAAAGAAAGAATGCTGAAAAAGTGAAAAATCATTTGAAATGCATAGTTATGAGCTTAATGAAAAGATGTGCCAAGGCTTTGAGCACCGCTGTACGGGCTTGAGCAGAATTGAGTGCAAAAAGTATACGCAATACGGCCCGGCATGTGCTTGTAGTGGAAATTGTCCATGAGTCGAAGCTCGAGGATAGATCCGAAGGGGTATCTCAAAACCTAATGCCTTGGACCAACTGGGACGGGAGCCATTGATCGATTCCTCGCTACACGGGCTTAGCTTTTGGACATGACACTCAAAGTCGTGCACCACCAAATAAAGAACAAAGTTAAAAGAAATGAGCTGAATTGTCAAGGGCAATGTCTAGGGAAGTGTTTGAGTCTTTTGATTGTTTGCTTGACCAACTTATCTATTGATTGGGTGCTTGAACTATGTTAAGAGTGTTTTGCACTAACACCGCACCAGTGAGGGCTGAATGATTGTGAAAATTTGAAGTCCTAAGGTAGATGCATTCGAAGTGAAGATTGTGTGATGAATAAGAAGCCATTTCTGAGAATGTTTTGGGACCAACTTGGTTTAAATCTTTTGATTGCATGTTCTTAGCTTTGCTCGGGACGAGCAAAAGTCTAGGTTTGGGGGTGTGTTGATACGCTGATTGGTATGATTTGTGCATCCATTCCCGACCTAGAATCATATGTTTTCGGCCATTTCTCATACATTTAGAGGGTAATTGCATATATTTTCTGTATTGGGATTGAATTGCTGTAAATGATAGCTTTTAGAGCTCCACACATGAATTGGATACTGCTGGGAGTTGTTTGATGTGCAGGGAATGATGAAGACTGGGCTTGTTCGATGCAGCTCCTTTTGTAGAGAATTTCTCCTACTTCCTGTGTGAGAAATAGGGCACATAATATATCATCGGAAAGCTCGTTGAGTCAGGATTCCAACACATCAAACGGATCTCAATTCGGAGCTGAAACGAAGAAGTTATGGCCGAAAGAAGAAAACTGCGCGCGGAACAGGGGATAGACCGCGGTCCTAGACCGCGGTTTACTGAGGCATTTTTCCTAGACCGCGGTCTTAGACCGCGGTTTACTGAGAGGAATTCGGCCAGACCATTACATCCTATCCCACACCGACCAGACCAAGAATAGAGGAAGTATACCTCCTCTATATATAGTGGTGCACCCTACATCAAGGGCAGATATAGATATACATATATATATACAAGAGTAGAAGAAAAAGGCACCTACTACAACACAAGACAAGGGACCACAACAACCATTCGGGAAGTCGGGATCAGGAGATTCGACTCCATTATCTAGAGTTCTTTCTGTCCCTTTTCTTCTGAATTTCAACATGTTGTCTTCTCTTTTAACTCTTGTAGTTTATTTGAATATGTATAACTAAACTCCTAGAATCCTAGGGGGATCAATGGACCCATTTCTATGTCTTAAGTAAAGCTCTTATCTTTCACATATATGATTCTGTCGAGGTACGCCTCCTTGGTGTTATTTATGCAATTTCGTACTTAATGCTTTCTTGTGGAATGGCCACCCTCGAGAATGAACTTGCGACCGCGAGGAGCCTCGGAAGAGGGAATCGATGTCATGCTAGAATTTGCATAATCTAGGTTAGCTTATACCGGAAGGTGAGGTTATTCGTGCGAGCGCATCGGAAGATGGTGAGCACCCTAGATAGCCATTTAGGGTTGGTTTAGTTTGGCCTTTCAACACTAATCGCCTAGGAATAGAGTGGATTAGTGTCTTCCGCTTAGGTACATTCGTATGACATCGGAAGGTGCGTACGATGGAAGTGGGGAAACCCTAGAACCCTAGGCTAGTAACATGACAGAATTCATCGTGTGAAAGAGGACTCTTGCTTAAGACTAGAATTGGTGAAGTTGTGAACCTTAGGAGCTTTTTATCGACTGATTTCAATCTGTTTAGTTTCTGTCTGTTTCTTTTCTGTCACTCTAATTACGTGCACTCTACTCAACCTATTCGATTGACTTGGCTTGGGACTCGTTGTTCTAATTTTAGTGCTTAGCAATAGAATCCTCGTGGGAACGATACTCTACTCACTCTGTATTACTTGTCTGCGATACGTATACTTGCGTGCAACATCTTTAAATACGCAACAAGCTCCAGCACTGCTCGACCACGGCAGCAGCGTCCTTGACCACGGCACCATGGTGACAGCCTTGCTCAAGGACTACTCGATCACTGGCCTGGCTTGCTCGATCACGGTAGCAGCCTTGCTCCAGCACTAATCGATCACTGCTGTGGCTTGCTTGATCACGGTAGCATCCTTGGTCGAGCTGTCCTCGATCACTGTCGTGGCTTTGGCTCTACCACGGTACCACGGTAGCAGCCTTGCTCCACCATGGTAGCATTGTAGCAGCTTCCTCGACCACGGCACCACGGTAGCGCAGCATTGTAGCAGCTTCCTCGACCACGGTACCACAGTGGCGGTCCTGCCCGACCACAATACCGCTGTTGCATAGCAGCACGGTAGCGCAGCAGCATGGTAGCAGCCTTGCTCGAGTAGTGCTCGATCACTAATCGACCACTGTTGTGGCTTGCTTGATCACAATAGTAGCCTTGCCCCAACACTGATCGATCACTGTTGTGGCTTGCTCGATCACGGTAGCAGCCTTACTCGATCGTTGAGGTGGCTTGCTCAATCACGGTGGTAGCCTTGCTCCAGCACTGATCGATCGCCGCTGTGGCTTGCCCGATCTTTGTAGCAGCCTTGCTCAAGCACTAATCGATCACTCCTGTGGCTTACTCGATCATGGTAGCAGCCTTGCTCCAGCGCATCTCGATCAAGGCAGCAGCCTTGCTCCAGCACTAATCACTGCCCTAGCTTGCTCGATCACTACTCGATCACTGCCCTAGCTAGCTCGATCACGGTAGCAGCCTTCCTCCAGCACTGATCAATCACTATTGTGGCTTAATCGATCATAGTAGCAACCTTGCTCAAGCTGTCCTCGGTCACTGCTGTGGCTTTTGCTCCATCGCGATACCACAGTAGAAGCCTTGCTCGAGCATAGTACAAAGGTAGCACGGCCACAACTTCGCTCGAGCACAGTAGCATTGTTGCAGCTTCCTCGACCATAGTGCCACAGTGGGAGCCCTGCCCGACCACTATACCGCTGTTGCATAGCAGCACGATAGAGCAACAGTACCGAACAGCCTTGCTCGTGCAGTGCTCGATCACTGATCAATCACTACTTTGGCTTGCTCGAGCACAATAGTAACCTTGCTCCAGCACTGATCGATCACTGCTGTGCCTTGCTCGATCACGGATCGATCATCGTTGTGGGTTGCTCGATCACATTGGCAGCCTTGCTCTAGCACCGATCGATCACTGCTGTGGCTTGCTTGATCATGGAAGCAGCCTTGCTCAAGCAATGATCGATCACTGTTGTGGCTTGCTCGATCATCGTAAAAGCCTTGCTCCAGCACTGCTGGATCATGGCAGCAGCCTTGCTCAAGTACTTCTCGATCATTGGCCTTGCTTGCTCGATCACGGTAGCAGCCTTCCCCTAGCACAGATCGATCACTGTCGTGGCTTGCTCGATCACGGTAGCATCCTTGCTCGAGCAGTCCTTGATCACTACTGTGGCTTTAGCTCTACCACGGTACCACAGTAGAAGCCTTGCTCGACCCTGGTACAAAGGTAGCACGGCCGCAGCTTTGCTCGAGTACAGTGGCAATGCAGCAGCTCCCTCGACCACGGTAACATGGTGGCAGCCTTGCCCGACCACGGTACCGTTGTTGCATGGCAGCAAGGTAGCGCAGCAGCACGGTAGCAACCTTGCTCTAGCAGTGCTCGATCACTGCCGCGGCTTGCTCGATGACAGCAGTAGCCCTGCTCCAGCACTAATCGATCACTGCTGTGGCTTGCTAGATCACAGTAGCGTCCTTGCCCGAGCTATCCTCGATCACTGTGGTGGCTTTGGCTCGACCACGGTACCACGGTAGCAGCCTTGCTTGACCATGGTAGCATTGTAGCAGCTTCCTCGACCACGGCACCACGGTGGCAGCCTTGCTCGACCACGGCACCACGGTACCCTGGCAGTAGCCTTGCTCAAGGACTGCTCGATCACTGCCCTGGCTTGCTCAATCACGGTGGCTGCCTTGCTCCAACACTAATCAATTAGTGTTGTGGCTTGCTCGATCACGGTAGCGTCCTTGCTAGAGCAGTCCTCGATCACTGTCATGGCTTTGGCTCGACCACGGTACCACGGTAGCAGCCTTGCTCGACCACGGTAGCATTGCAGCACCTTCCTCGACCACGACACCATAGTGGTAGCCTTACTCTACGACGAGACCACGGTGGTAGCCTTGCTATACCACGGCACCAGCCTTGCTAGAGGGCTGCTCGATCACCGCCCTGGCTTGCTTGTTCACGGTAGCAGCCTTGCTCCAACACTAATCGACCACTGCTGTGGCTTGCTCGATCATGGCAGTAGCCTTGCTCGATCATGGCAGTAGCCTTGCTCAAGGACTGCTCGATCACTGCCCTGGCTTGCTCGATCACTGCTGTGGCTTGCTCGACCACGGTAGCATCCTTGCACGATCACTCATCGATCACTATTGTGGCATGCTCGATGATAGTAACAACCTTGCTATAGCACCAATCGATCACTGTTGTGGCTTGCTCGATCCTGATAGCAGCCTTGCTGCAACACTGATCGATCACTGCCGTGGCTTGCTCGATCATGGAAGCAGCCTTGCTCAAGCAATGATCGATCACTGCTGTGGCTTGCTCGATCATGGTAGCAGCCTCACTCCGGCAGTGCTGGACCATGGTAGCAGCCTTGCCCAACCACTGCTCGATCATGGTAGCAGCCTTGCTCAAGCACTTCTCAATCACTGCCCTGGCTTACTCGATCACAGTAGCAGCCTTCCTCCACCACAGATCGATGACTACTGTGGCTTTTGCTCGACCATGGCACCATAGTAGAAGCCTTGCTCGACCACGGTACAAAGGTAGCATCGTCGCAGCTTTGCTCGAGTATGGTAGCATTGCAGCAACTTCCTCCACCACGGTAACAAGGTGGCAGCCTTGCTCGACCACGGTACTGTTGTTGCATGGCTGCGCAGTAGCGTAGCAGCACGGTAGCAGCCGTGCTCTAGCAGTGCTCGATCACTGATCGATCACTGCCGCAGCTTGCTCGATGACGGTAGTAGCCTTGCTCCAGCACTAATCAACCACTGCTATGGCTTGGTTGATCATAGTAGTAGCCTTGCGCCAGCACTGAACGATCACTGCTGTGGCTTGCTCGAATATGGTAGCAGCCTAGCTTCAGCACTGCTCGACCATGCCAGCAGCCTTGCTCAAGGACTGCTCGATCATTGCCCTGGCTTGCTCGATCATGGTAGCAGCCTTGCTCCAACACTAATCGATCACTGCTGAGGCTTGCTTGATCACTGTAGCATCCTTGCTCGAGCAGTCCTCGATCATTGTCGTGGCTTTGGCTGGACCACAGAACCACGGTAGCAGCCTTCCTCGACCATGGCAGCATTGCAGCAGCTTCCTCAACCGCGACACCATTGTGGTAGCCATGCTCGACCACAGCACCATGGTGGTAGCCTTGCTCGACCACGGCACCACGGCAGCGACCTTCCTCAAGGACTGCTTGATCACTGCCCTGGCTTGCTCGATCACGGTAGTAGCCTTGCTCCAACACTAATTGATCACTGCTATGGCTTGCTCGATCATGGTAGCAGCCTTGCCCAGGCACTGCTCAATCATGGCGGCGGCCTTGCCCAAGGACTGCTCGATCACTACCCTGGCTTGCTCGATCACGGTAGCAGCCTTGCTCCAACACTGATCGACAACCGCTATGGCTTTTGCTCGACCACAGTACCATGGTAGAAGCCTTGCTTGACCACGGTACAATGGTAGCACGGCCGCAGCTTTGCTCGAGCGTGGTCGCATTGCAGAAGCTTCCTCAACCATGGTACCACCGTGGCAGCCTTGCTCAAGCACTAATCGATCACTGCCGTGGTGCGCTCGACCACGGTAGCAACCTTTCTCAAGCCCTGCTGGATCATGACAGCAGCCTTTCTCAAGCACTACTCGATCATGGCAGCAACCATGCTCCAGCACTGCTCGATCACTGCCCTAGATTGCTCGGTCACGGTAGCAACCTTCCTTAAGCACTGATTGATCACTGCCGTGGCTTGCTCAATCACAGTAACATCCTTGCTCGAGACATCCTCGATCACTGCGATGGCTTTTGCTCGACCGTGGAACCACAGTAGAAACCTTGCTCGACGACAGTAGAAAGGTAGCATGGCCGCAGCTTTGCTCGAACGCGGTAGCATTGCAGCAGCTTCCTCGAGCACGGTACCACGGTGGCAGCCTTGCTCGATCACGATACCGTGGTTGCATAGCAGTGCGGTAGCGCAACAGCACGGTAGCAGCCCTGCTCGAGCAGTGCTCGATCACTGATCAATCACTGCTGTGCCTTGCTCGATCACAGTAGCAGCCTTGCTCCAGCCCTGATCGATAACTGCTGTGGCTTTTACTCAACCACTGTACTGCGGTAGAAGCCTTGCTCGACCACGGTACTAAAGGTAGGACGGCCGCAGCTATGCTCGAGCACAATGGGATTGCAGCAGCTTCCTCGACCACAGTACCACAATGGCAACCTTGCTCGACCACGGTGCTACGGTTGCATAGCAGCTCGGTAACGCAGTGGCACGGTAGAAGCCTTGCTCGAGCAGTGCTCGATCACTAGTCGATCACTGCTGTGGCTTGCTCAATCACGGTAGCAGCCTTGCTCCAGCACTGATCGATCACTGCAGTGGCATCCTTGATCGCAGATCGATCACTGCAGTGGCTTCCTTGATCACTGATCGATCACTGCTGTGCCTTGCTGGATCACAGATTGATCGCTGCTGTGGTTTGCTCGATCACAGTAGCAGCCTTGCTCCAGCACTGATCGATCATTGCTATGGCTTACTCGATTAGGGTAGCAGCCTTGCTTGAGCACTGCTCGATCATGCAAGCAGCCTTTCTCCAACAATGCCTGATCACTGCCCTGGCTTGCTCGATCACCGTAGTAGCCTTGTTCCAGCACTGATCGATCACTGCTGTGGCTTGCTTGATCGGGTAGCAGTCTTGCTCGAGCACTGCTCAATCATGGCAGATCACTGCTGTGGGTTGCTCGATCACGGTCATGGTGTTGCTCTAGGACTAATCAATCACTGCTGTGGCTTGCTCGATCATGATACCAGCCTTACTGCAGCACTCATCGATCACTGCTATGGCTTGCTCGATCATGGTAGCAGCCTTGCTCCAGCACTCATCGATCACTGCTGTGGCTTGCTCGATCATGGTAGCAACCTTCCTCAAGCGTTACTCAATCATGGCAGCAGACTTGCCCAGGCACTCCTCGATGACTGCCCTGGCATGCTTGATCACGGTACCGGCCTTTCTCTGGCACTGATGGATCACTGTCGTCGCTTGCTCGATCAAGGTTACATCCTTGCTCGAGCAGTCCTCGATCACTGCCGTGGCTTTTGCTCTATCACGGTACCAAAGTAGTAGCCTTGCTTGACCATGGTACTAAGGTAGCACGGTAGCATTGTAGCCGCTTCCTCAACCACAGTACCATGGTGGCAGCCTTGCTCGACCATAGTACCACGGTAGCATAGCAGCGCGGTAGGGTAGCAGCACCGCAACAGCCTTGCTCGAGCAGTGCTACATTATTGATCGATCACTGCTTTGGCCTGCTCAATCACGATAGCAGCCTTGCTTTAGCACTGATCGATCATTGTTGTGGCTTGCTCGATCATGATAGTAGCCTTGCTCCAGCATTGATCGATCATTGATGTGCCTTGCTCGAACATGGTAGCAGCCTTGCTCCAGCACTGATCGATTACTGTTGTGGCTTCCTCGATAATGGTATCAGCCTAGTTCAAGCACTGCTCGATCACAGCAGCAGCCTTGCTAGAGGACTGCTTGATCACTGCCCTGGCTTGCTCGATCACTACAGTTGCCTTACTCCAGCACTAATCAATCACTACCGTGGCTTGCTCGATCATGGTAGCATCCTCTCTCGAGCAATCCCCGAGGACGGCCGTGGCTTTTGCTCAATAACGGCACCACGGTAGTAGTCATGCTTGACCGCACTACCAATGTAGCATAGCCGCAGTTTTGCTCGAGCAGGGTAGCATTGCAGTAGGTTCCTCGACCACGGTGCAACGGTGGCAACCTGGCACGACCACAAAACCGCAGTAGCATAGCAGCGTGATAGCGCAGCAACACTGTAGCAGCCTTTCTCGAGCAGTACTCGATGACTGATCAATCACTGCTGTGCCTTGCTTAATCATGGTAGCAGCCTTGCTCGATCAGTGATAGATCACTCCTGTGGCTTTCTCGATCACGACAACAACCTTGCTCCAGCACTGATCGATCACTACTGTGGCCTGCTCAATCATGGTAGCAGCCTTGCTCCAGCATTGATTGATCACTGCCGTGGCTTGCTCGAACATGGTAGCATCCTTGCTCGAGCAGTCCTCGATCACTGCCGTGCCTTTTGCTCCACTACGGTACCATGGTAGCAGCCTTACCCGACTGCGGTACAAAGGTAGCACGGCCGAAGCTTTGCACGAGCATGGTAGCATTGCAGGCGCTTCCTGGAACCACGGTGCCACGATGGCAGCCTTGCTCGACCATAGAACTGCAGTAGCATAGCAGTGCGGTAGCGTAGCAGCACGGTAGCAGCCTTTTTCGTGCAGTGCTCGATCACCGATCCATCACTGCCATGGCTTGCTCGATCACGGTAGCAGCCTTGCTCTAGCATTGATCTATCACCGCTGTGGCATCCCCGATCATGAGAGCAGCCTTGCTCTAACACTGATCGATCACTGCTGTGGGTTGCTCGATCATGGTAGCAGCCTTGCTCCAGCATTGATCGATCACTGCTTTGGCTTGCTCGATCATGGTACCAGCCATACTCGATCAGTGATAGATCACTGCTGTGGCTTGCTGAATCACGTTAGCAGCCTTGCTCCAGCACTAATCATTCACTGTTGTTGCATGCTCGATCATGAGAGCAGCCTTGCTCTAACGCCGATCGATCACTGTTGTGGCTTGCTCGATCATGGTAGCAGCCTTGCTTCATCACTGCTCGATCACAGCGGCGGCTTGCTTGATATTGGTAGCAGCCTAGCTCAAGCACTGCTCGATCATGGCATCAGCCTTGCTCAAGGACATCTCGATCATTGCCCTGGCTTGCTTGATCACGGTAGCATCCTTGCTCGAGCAGTCCTAGATCACTGCAGTAGGTTCTGCTCGACCACGGTACCACGGTGGCAGCCTTGCTCGACCACGGTACCAAGCACGGCTGCAGCTTTGCTCCAGCACGGTTGCATTGCAGCAACTTCCTCGGCCACGGTACCACAGTGGTAGCCTTGCTCGTCCACGGTAGCGCGATAGCATAGCAGCAAGGTAGTGCCACAGCACGGTAACAGCCTTGCTCGAGCAGCGCTCGATCATAGATCAATCACCACAATGGCTTGCTTAATCAAGGTAGAAGCCTTGCTCAAGCACTGATCGATCACTGCCGTGGCTTGCTCGATCATGATAGCAGCCTTGCTCCAGCACTGATCGATCACTGCTGTGGCTTACTCGATGATGGTAGCAGCCTAGCTAAAGCACTGCACGATCATGGCAGCAGGCTGGCTCAAGGACTGCTCGATCCTTGCCCTGGCCTGCTCGATCACAGTAGCAGCCTTGCTCTAGCACTGATCGATCACTGCCGTGGCTTGCTCGATCAAGTTAACATCCTTGCTCGAGTAGTCCTCAATCACTGCTATGGCTTTTGCTTGACCACAGTACCACGGTAGAAGCCTTGCGCGACCACGGTACCGCTGTTGCACAGCAATGCGGTATCGCAGTAGCACGGTAGCAGCCTTCCTCGAGCAGTGCTCGATCACTGATCGATCAATGTTGTGGCTTGCTCGATCATGGCGACATCCTTGCTCCTGCACTGATCTCCGGCACTGGCCGATCACTGTTGTGGCATGCTCGATCATGTTAGCAGCCTTGCTCTAGCACTGAACGATCCCTTCTGTGGCTTCCTTGATCATCGTAGCAGCCTTGCTCCAGCACTGCTCCATCATGGCAGCAGCCTTGCTAAAGCATTGCTCGATCACTTCCCTGGCTTGCCCGATCACGATAGCAGCGTTGCTCCAGCACAGATCGATCACAGCCATGGCTCACTCGATCACTGTAGCATCCTTGCTCGAGCAGTCCTAGATCACTGCCGTGGTTATTGCTCGACCATGGTACCACGGTAGCAGCCTTGCTTGACCACGGTACCAAGGTAGCACGGGCACAGCTTTGCTCGAGCACGGTAGCATTGCAGCAACTTCCTCGACCACGGTACCACTGTGGCAGCCTCGCTCGACCACGGAACTGCAGTAGCATAGCAGCGCGATAGCGCGGCAACACGGTAGCAGCCTTGCTAGAGCATTGCTCGATCACTGATCGATCACTGTTGTGGCTTGCTCGATCACAGTAGCAGCCTTGCTCCAGCACTGATCGATCACTACTGTGGCTTGCTCGATCACGGTAGTAGCCTTGCTCCGTCACTGCCCGATCATTGTGGTGGCTGGCTCGATCACTGCTGTGGCTTGCTCGATCATGGTAGCAGCCTTGCCCCAGCATTGATCGATCATTGCTGTCACTTGCTCGATGATGGTAGCAGTGTAGCTCAACCATTGCACGATCATGGCAGCAAGCTGGCTCAAGGACTGCTCGATCCTTGCCCTAGGTTGCTCGATCACTGTAGCAGCCTTGCTGCACCACTGATCGATCACTGCCGTGTTTTGCTTGATCATAGTAGCATCCTTCCTCAAGCAGTCCTCGATCACCGCTATGGCTTTTGCTCGACCATAGTACCACGGTAGAAGCCTTGCTCGACCACGGTACTGCAGTTGCACAGCAACACGGTGCTGCAGTTGCACTGTAGCAGCCTTCCTCGAGCAGTGCTCGATCACTGATAGATCAATGCTGTGGCTTGCTCAATCACAGGAACAGCCTTGCTCCAGAACTAATCATTGTTGTGGCTTGTTCGATCATGTTAACAGCCTTGCCCCAACACTGCTCGATCATGGCAGCAGCCTCGCTGAAGCACTGCTCGATCACTTCCCTAGCTTGCCCGATCACGGTAGCAGCCTTGCTCCTGCACAAATCAATCACTGCCATGGCTCACTCGATCACTGTAGCATCCTTGCTCGAGCAGTCCTGCATCACTGCCGTGGTTTTTGCTCGACCACAGTACCACGATAATAGCCTTGCTCGACCACGGTACCAAGGTAGCATGGCCACAGCTTTGCTCGAGCACGATAGCATTGGATCAGCTTCCTCGACCATGGTACCATGGTGGCAGCCTTGCTCCACCACGGTACCATAGTAGCATAGCAGCGCGGCAGCGCGGCAGCACGGTAGCAGCCTTGCTCAAGCAGTGCTCGATCACTGATCAATCACTGTTGTGGCTTGCTCAATCACAGTAGCAGCCTTGCTCTAGCCCTGATTGATCATTGCTGTGGCTTGCTCGATCACAGTAGCAGCCTTGCTCGATCACTGTTGTGGCTTGCTCGATCACAGTGGCTGCCTTCCTCCAGCCTTGCTCGATCACTGTTGTGGCTTGCTCGATCACAGTGGCTGCCTTCCTCCAGCACTGATCGATCACTACTGTGGCTTGCTCGATCGTGGTAGCAGCCTTGCCCAAGCACTACTGGATCATGGCAGCAGCCTTGCACATGCACTGCTCGATCACTGCCCTGGCTTGCTCGATCACGGTAACGGCCTTCCTCCAACACTGATCAATCACTGCCGTGGCATGCTCGATAACTGTAGCATCCATGGTCGAGCAGTCCTCGATCACTGCCGTGGCTTTTCCTCAACCACAGTACCACGATAGAAGCCTTGCTCCACCATGGTACAAAGGTAGCACGGCCACAACTTTGCTCGAGCACGGTAACATTGCCGTAGCTTCCTTGCCCACAGTACCACAGTGGCAGCCTTGCTTGGCCACGGTACTGCGGTTGCATAGTAGCGCTGTTGTGCCGCAGCACGGGAGCAGCCTTGCTGGAGCAGTGGCCGATCACTGATCGATCACTGCTGTGGAATGCTCGATGACGGTACCAGCATTACCCGATCAGTGATCGCTGACTGCTGTGGCTTGCTCCATCATGATCGTAGCCTTGCTCCAGCACTGATCGATCACCGCTATGGCTTGCTCGATCATGGTAGCAGCCTTACTCCAGCATTGATCGATCGTTGCTGTGGCTTGCCCGATCATGGTGCTAGCCTTCCTCAAGCACTAGTTAATCATGGCAGCAGCCTTGCTCAGGCGATGCTCGATCATTGCCCTGACTTGCTCGATCACGGTAGCTGCCTTACTCCAACACTGATCGATCACTGCCGTGGCTTGCTCGATCACTGTAGAATCCTTGCTCGTGCAGTCCTCGATCACTGCCGTGGCCATTGCTCGACCACGGTACCACGGTAGGAGCCTTGCTCGACATCAGTACCAAGGTAACACGGTCATAGCTTTGCTGGAGCACGGTAGCATTATAGTAGCTTCCTCGACCACGATACCATGGTGGCAGCCTTGGTCGACCACGGTACTGCAGTAGCATAGCAGCGCGGTGGCGCAGCAAAATGGTAGCAGCCTTGCCCGAGTAGTGCTCAATCACTGATCGATCACTATCATGGCTTGCTCGATCACGGTAGCAGCCTTGCTCCTGCACTGATGGATCACTGCCCTCACATGCTCGATCACGCTAGCATCCTTGGTCCAGCAGTCCTCGATCATTGCCGTGGCTTTTACTCGACCACGGTACCATGATAGCAGCCTTGCTCGACCACTCTAACAAAATTCGCATGGACGCAGCTTTGCTCGAGCACGGTAGGATTGCTCGTGCAGTGCTCGATCACTGCTCTGCATTGCTCAATCACGCTGGCAGCCTTGCTCCAGCACTGATCGATCACTGCGGTGGCTTCCTCAATCACAGATCGATCACTATTGTGGCTGGCTCGATCACTGTAGCAGCCTTGCTCCAGCACTAATCGATCACTACCGTGTCTTCCTCAATCATGGTAGCAGCCTTGCTCAAGCATTGCCCGATCACTGCCTTGGTTTGCTCGATCACGGTAGCACCTTGCTCCAACACTGATCAATCACTGTTGTGGCTTGTTCGATCATGTAGCAGCAATGCTCAAGCACCGCTCGATCATGGCAGCGGCCTTGCTCAAGTACTGCTCGATCACTGCCCTGGCTTGCTCAATCACGGTAGCAGCCTTGCTCCAGCACTGACCGATCACTGCTCTGTCTTGCTCAATCACTGTAGCAGCCTTGCTCAATCACTAATTGATCACTGCTGTGCCTTGCTCGATCACGGTAGAAGCCTTGCTCCAGCACTAATTGATCACTGCTGTGGCCTGCTCGAACATGATAGCAGGCTTGCTGCAGCACTGATCGATCACTGTTGTGGCTTGCTCAACCATGGTAGCAGTCTTGCTCCACCACTGATCGATCACTGCGGTGGCTTGCTCGATCATGGTAGCAGCCTTGCTCCAGTGCTGCTCGATCATGGCAGTAGCCTTGCTCAAGCACTGCTCGATCACTGCCCTGGCTTGCTCGATCACGGTAGCAGCCTTCCTCAAGCACAGATCAATCACTGCTGTGGCATGCTTGATCATGGCAGCATCCTTGCTGGAGCAGTCGTCGATCATTGCCGTGCCTTTTACTTGACCACGATACCACGGTAGTAGCCTTGCTCAACCACGATACCAAGGTAGCACGGCCGCAGCTTTGCTTGAGCAAGGTAGCATTGGAGCAGCTTCCTCGACCACGGCACCATAGTGGTAGCCTTGCTCGACCACGGTACCACGATAGCATTGCAGTGCGGTAGCGCCGCAGCACGGTAGCAACCTTGCTGGAGCAGTGCTCAAACACTGATCATCACTGTTCTGGCTTGCTCAATCACAGTAGCAACCGTGCTCCAGCACTGATCGATCACTCCTGTGGCTGGCTCGATCACGGTAGCAGCCTTGCTCGATCACTGATCGATCACTGCTGTGGCTCGCTCGATCACGGTAGCCGCCTTGCTCTAGCACTGATTGATCACTACTGTGGCTTGCTCGATCATCGTAGCAGCCTTGCTCCAGCACTGCTCCATCATGGCAGCAGCCTTGCTCAAGCACTGCTCAATCACTGCCCTGGCTTGCTCGATCATAGTAGCAGCCTTGGTCTAGCACGATCGATCCCTGCCGTGGCTAGCTCGATCACGGTAGCATCCTCGCTCGAGCAGTCGTCGATCACTGCCGTGGCTTTTGCTCGACCACGGTACCAAGATAGCACGGCCGCAGCATTGCTCAAGCACGGTAGCATTGCGGTAGCTTCCTTGACCACGGTGCCACGGTGGCAGCCTTGCTCGACCACGGAACCGCGGTAGCATAGCAACGCGATAGTGCAGTAGGACGGTAGCAGTCTTACTCTGGCAGTGCTTGATCATTGCTGTGGCTTGCTCGATCATAGTAGCAGCCTTATTCCAGCACTAATCGATCACTACTGTGGCTTGATCGATCATAGTAGTAGCCTTGCTCGGGCAGTGCTCGATCACTCATCGATCAATGTTGTGGCTTGCTCGAGCAGGGTAGCGTTGCAGCAGCTTCCTCGACCACGATAGCACGGTGGCAGGCTTGCTCGACCACGGTACTGCGGTAGCATAGCAGCGCGGTAGCAGGGTAGCAACCTTGCTCGAGCAATGCTCGATCACTGATCGTTCACTGTATTGGCTTGCGGGATCACGGTAGCAGCCTTGCTCGGTTACTGATCGATCACTGCTGTGGCTTACCCGATCACGGTAGCAGCCTTGCTCCGTCACTGATCGATCACTGCTGTGACTTGCTCAATCTTGGTAGCAGCCTTGCTTCAGCACTGCTCGATCCTGGCATGTTGGAATTTGTCACAATAACGATGGATTTCAAACACATACATATATCGTATAGAAGTAATCCATATTCATACATGTCATAATACCGAGATGGGTCGTCGGCATACCTTTTAATTCTTTCGGATCATTGTTCGGGATCAAATCACATACCGGTAATCTTCACGAACAAAATAGACCAGCGGTGGATCCTCACTCCGTGGTCGAGCGAAAACCAATCACAATTCATAGCACAAGAACCCTCTAACTCGATCTCAAATGGGAGCAACACATGTCAGACTCCTTGGTCCGTGTTTCAAGACGGGCCGAATGGGGAGCCCACAGGCCGATGCTGGGAGCGTGCAGGTGCCGAGGCACGCCGAGAGGCGCAAGCTACCTACCATGATCGGGGCCACGAAGTTTCCACAAGCTTTTCAAAGGCTTGGGGTTGGGTCGCCACCCCAATCCGCATCGGTCCATGCCCCGAGTCGATTGGCAAACCGGCTCGTGGCCGTTCCACATCTGACGGGGGCGCATCGCCGGCCCCCATCCGCTTCCCTCGCGTCAATTTCAAGCACTCTTTGACTCTCTTTTCAAAGTCCTTTTCATCTTTCCCTCGTGGTACTTGTTTGCTATCGGTCTCTTGCCTGTATTTAGCCTTGGACAGAATTTACCGCCTGATTGGGGCTACATTCCCAAACAACCCGACTCGTTGACAGCGCCTCATGGTGCGATAGGGTTGAAGGACAACGGGACTCTCACTTTCCTCTTTTAGCAAGTAAAATATATTTCCTTCCCCTTTGCTTAGTTCTGAAGATATTGGTAATATTTTCTAATTTCCCTGAGGAAACACTTAGATTTGCTTTCTAATTAGTTTCCTATCCCATGAGAACCATTTAGGAAGGTTATTTTTGATGTAATATTGCACTTTGGCCTATTTAAAGGCTAGTGCTTGCTTTGGACGAATTTGGATTGGTTTATTCATTAGTAAGAGTGTGAGATTTTATTCTCTTTGGTTCTTTGAAGAACTATTCAAACTTATCGGAGTATTCCATGGCGTTCCTCCCCGACTTATCAATCAACCCTTCCATAGTTGATTGTGGCATCTTCACTATACCAAGGTTCTTACCTCTTTATAGGTAATGGGTCAAGGTTCCACCTTTCGAGCTTGACAAGGACACGTTTCCTAGAGACCTTAGTTGTATACGGGTTTCGTCACGTGTTGGTGAGGTTCTTATCATATTTGATATTGGGTCTCATCATGTTGTTGGCGAGGTTCACATCATTTGGTATCAGAGCCAATGATCTAAGTCAGGTTCAATCTATCCTTTTAGTTTCTCTTCTTTTCTTCATCTTCGTTGTTTTTCTTTATCTTCCTTCTTTTCTATTATCTTCTTCAGAAAAGGTAAAAAAAAAAAAAAAAAGTAGTGGGAGAAAAAAAAACAAGTAGCAGAAAAAAAAAAAGAAACAAGAAAAAAGAAAGAAAAAGTTGCCAAAATAAGGTAAAAAAAAAAGAATCAGCAGTAAAAAAAAGGTAGAAAAAAAAAGTGAAAGAGGTGAGACATTGAGCAAGTCCAAGACTTATTTGGCCATTCATAGAGTTATCAAAGTTCCTCATTCAAAGTTGTTTCTTTTCAATTGATCTATCATTCTCTTGTCCGTAATCCCCTTGGCTGATTATGGAAATGGAGAGACCGAGATAAGCCCAAGTGCACAGCGAGGCCTAATCCATGTGATCGGAATAAAACATCCATGACTCAGCATTTGTGTGGACCTTTACCCATTATCAGATTTGAAAGTTTTTATAGAACTTATCAAGTTATTGAGTTTATCTCATGGCGTTCAACAATACAAAACTTGTCATGCTCGTGGGGGAGAGTTTCTTCACTTCCAAGTGTTGGTTCGTTCCAGATTATGGCTACGTGTCAATCCTCAAACCCTGGTCTTCTCAATTCTTGTGTTCTATCCATCGTTGCTCCCAGTTTCATAGCTTTTGTCGGCGTGGTTCGTCCTACTGTCAATGCACAAAGTTTCAAACACAATTTATGCTTCGGACGACTTGATGTTGACCATGATTATCGGGGTAGCAACGAAGAGGTTTCTGGCTAAAGTTGCGACATATTATCTATAGATGAGAGCAAGGGAAAGTCCGTCTGATGCACGCCCAGGGGCTAATCATCGGCTTAAGAATGGAGCAAGAAGAGACCATTTGTCACTTCCGGAAGGTCCCATTGTCGGACTTTGGGCAAGCGATTCAAGGAAGCACTAAACGGATTAGTAAAAGAGCATTGGGCTGATTATGGAAATGGAGAGACTGAGACAAGCCCAAGTGCTGAGCGAGGGCTAATCCATGTGATCGGATAAAAACATCCATTACTCAGCATTTGTGAGGACTTTTGCCAATCATCAGATTTTAAAGCTTTTACAGAACTTTTCAAGTTATCGAGTTTATCTCATGGCGTTCAAGAATTCAAACCGTGCCATGCTCGTGGTGAAGAGTTTCTTCACTTCCAAGTCTTGGCTACGTGTCAATCCTCAAACCCTGGTCTTCTATCCATCGTTGTTCCAGGTATCATAGCTTTTGTCGGTGTGGTTCGTCCTACTATCAACGCACAAAGTTTCAAACACAATTTACATTTCGGACAACTTGATGCTGACCATGATTGTCATGGGAACAATGAAGGGATTTCTGGCTAAAATTACGACATATTGTCTACAGATGAGAGCAAGGGCAAGTCCATCTGAAGCACGTCCAGGGGCTAATCATCGGCTTAAGAACGGAGCAAGAAGAGACCATTTGTCACTTCCGGAAGGTCTCATTATAGGACTTTCGGCAAGCGATTCAAGGAAGTACTAAACGGATTAACAAAAGAGCATTGGGCGGATTCTGGAAATGGAGAGATCGAGATAAGCCCAAGTGCACAGCGAGGCCTAATCCATGTGATCGGAATAAAACATCCATGACTTAGCATTTGTGTGGACCTTTTCCCATTATCAGATTTGAAAGCTTTTACAGAACTTTTCAAGTTATCGAGTTTATCACATGGCGTTCAACAATACAAAACTTGTCATGCTCGTGGGGGAGAGTTTCTTCACTTCCAAGTCTTGGTTTGTTCCAGATCTTGGCTACGTGTCAATCCTCAAAGCCTGGTCTTCTCAATTCTTGTGTTCTATCCATCGTTGTTGCAGGTATCATGGCTTTTGTCGGTGTGGTTCGTCCTACTGTCAACGCACAAAGTTTCAAACACAATTTGCATTTTGGACGGCTTGATGTCAACCATGATTGTCGTGGTAGCAATGAAGTGATTTCTGGCTAAAGTTACGACATATTGTGTAAAGATGAGAGCAAGGGCAAGTCCATGTGAAGCACGTCCAGGGGCTGATCATCGGCTTAAGAAAGGAGCAAGAAGAGACCTTTTGTCACTTCCGGAAGGTCCCATTGTCGGACTTTGGGCAAGCAATTCAAGGAAGCACTAAACGGATTCGTAAAAGAGGATTGGGCTAATTATGGAAATGGAAAGACCGAGATAAGCCCAAGTGCACAGCGAGGCCTAATCCATGTGATCGGAATAAAACATCCATGACTCAGCATTTGTCAGGACTTTTGCCAATTATCAGGTTTGAAAGCTTTTACAGAACTTTTCAAGTTATCGAGTTTCTCTCATGGCGTTCAACAATTCTAAACTTGTCATGCTCGTGGTGAAAAGTTTCTTCACTTCCAAGTCTTGGTTTGTTCCAGATCTTGGCTACGTGTCAATCCTCAATCCCGGGTCTTCTCAATTCTTGTGTTCTATCCAT
Source organism: Lagerstroemia speciosa (assembly GCA_037672795.1). Taxonomy (NCBI): domain Eukaryota; kingdom Viridiplantae; phylum Streptophyta; class Magnoliopsida; order Myrtales; family Lythraceae; genus Lagerstroemia; species Lagerstroemia speciosa. The sequence goes on along the minus strand of CM075288.1, from coordinate 17,668,005 downwards.
CGTTATTCCAGGTATCATAGCTTTTATTGGTGTGCTTCATCCTACTGTCAACGCACAATGTTTCAAACACAATTTACATCTCCGACGACCTGATGTCGACCATGATTGTCGTGGTAGTAATGAAGTGATTTCTGGCTAAAGTTACGACATATTGTCTACAGATGAGAGCAAGGGCAAGTCCATGTGAAGCACGTCCAGGGGCTAATCATCGGCTTAAGAACGGAGCAAGAAGAGACCATTTGTCACTTCCGGAAGGTCCCATTATAGAACTTTCAGCAAGCGATTCAAGGAAGCACTAAACGGATTAACAAAAGAGCATTGGGTGGATTCTGGAAATGGAGAGATCGAGATAAGGCGAAGTGCACAGCGAGGCCTAATCCTTGTGCACGGAATAAAACATCCATGACTCAGCATTTGTGTGGACCTCTGCCTATTATCAGATTTGAAAGCTTTTACAGAACTATTCAAGTTATCGAGTTTATCTCATGGCATTCAACAATACAAAACTTGTCATGCTCCTGGGGAAGAGTTTCTTCACTTCCAAGTCTTGGTTCATTTCAGATCTTGGCTACGTGTCAATATTCAAACCCTGGTCTTCTCAATTCTTGTGTTCTATCCATCGTTGTTCCCGGTTTCATAGCTTTTCTCGGCGTGGTTCGTCCTACTGTCAACGCACAAAGTTTCAAAGACAATTTACATTTCGGACGACTTGATGTCGACCATGATTGTCGTGGTAGCAATGAAGTGATTTCTGGCTAAAGTTACGACATATTGTCTACAGATGAGAGCAAGGGCGAGTCCGTCTGAAGCACGTCCAGGGGCTAATTCTCGGCTTAAGAACGGAGCAAGAATAGACCATTTCTCACATCCAGAAGGTCCCATTACAGGACTTTCAGCAAGCGATTCAAGGAAGCACTAAACGGATTAACAAAAGAGCATTGGGCTGATTATGGAAATGGAGAGACCGAGATAAGCCCAAGTGCACAGTGAGGCCTAATCCATGTGATCGGAATAAAACATCCATGACTCAGCATTTGTGTGGACCTTCGCCCATTATCAGATTTCAAAGCTTTTACAGAACTTTTCAAGTTATCGAGTTTATCTCATGGCGTTCAACAATTCAAAACTTGTCATGCTCGTGGTGCCGAGTTTCTTCAATTCCAAGTCTTGGTTCGATCCAGATCTTGGCTACGTGTCAATCCTCAAACCCTGTTCTTCTCAATTCGTATGTTCTATCCATCTTTGTTCCCGGTTTCATAGCTTTTTTCGGTGTGGTTCGTCCTACAGTCAACGCACAAAGTTTCAAACACAATTTACATTTCAGATGACTTGATGTTGACCATTATTGTCATGGTAGCAACGAAGAGATTTCTAGCTAAAGTTACGACATATTGTCTACAGATGAGAGCAAGGGCAAGTCCGTTTGATGCACGTCCAGGGGCTAATCAGCAGCTTAAGAACGGAGCAAGAAGAGACCACTTATCAATTCCGGAAGGTCCCATTGTAGGACTTTGGGCAAGCGATTCAAGGAAGCACTAAACAGAATAACAAAAGAGCATTGGGCCGATTATGGAAATGGAGAGACTGAGATAAGGCCAAGTGCACAGTGAGGCCTAATCCATGTGATCGGAATAAAACATCCATGACTTAGCATTTGTGGGGACCTTTGCCCATTATCAGATTTGAAAGTTTTTACAGAACTTTTGAAGTTATCGAGTTTCTCTCATGGCGTTCAACAATACAAAACTTGTCATGCTCGTGGGGAAGAGTTTCTTCACTTCCAAGTCTTGGTTTGTTCCAGATCTTGGCTATGTGTCAATCCTCAAACCCCGGTCTTCTCAATTCTTGTGTTCTATCCATCGTTTTTCCCAGTTTCAAAGCTTTTGTCAGCGTCGTTCGTCCTACTGTCAACGCACAATGTTTCAAACACAATTTACATTTCGGACGACTTGATGTTGACCATGATTGTCATGGTAGCAACGAAGAGATTTATGGCTAAAGTTACGACATATTGTTTGTAGATGAGAGCAAGGGAAAGTCCGTCTGATGCACGTCCAGGGGCTAATCATCAGCTTAAGAACTGGGCAAGAAGAGACCACTTATCAATTCCGGAAGGTCCCATTGTAGGACTTTGGGCAAGTGATTCAAGGAAGCACTAAATGGATTAATAAAATAGCATTGGGCTGATTATGGAAATGGAGAGACTGAGATAAGCCCAAGTGCAGAGCGAGGCCTAAGCCCTATGATCAGAATAAAACATCCATGACTCAGCATTTGTGAGGACCTTTGCCCATTATCAGATTTGAAAGTTTTACAAAACTTTTCTAGTTATCGAGTTTATCTCATGGCGTTGAACAATTCAAAACTTGTCATGCTCGTGGTGAAGAGTTTCTTCACCTCCAAGTTTTGGTTCGTTTCAGATCTTGGCTACGTGTCAATCCTCAAACCCTGGTCTTGTCAATTCTTGTGTTCAATCCATCGTTGTTCCACGTATCATAGCTTTTGTCGATGTGGTTCGTCCTACTGTCAACGCACAAAGTTTCAAACACAATTTACATTTCGGACGACTTGATGTCGACCATGATTGTCGTGGTAGTAATGAAGTGATTTCTGGCTAAAGTTACGACATATTGTCTACAGATGAGAGCAAGGGCAAGTCCGTGTGAAGCACGTCCAAAGGGTAATCATCGGCTTAAGAACGGAGCAAGAAGAGACCATTTGTCACTTCCGGAAGGTCCCATTATAGGACTTTCAACAAGCGATTCAAGCACTAAACGGATTAACAAAAGAGCATTGGGAGGATTCTGGAAATGGAGAGATCGAGATAAGGCCAAGTGCACAGCGATGCCTAATCCATGTGATCGGAATAAAACATCCATGACTCAGCATTTGTCAGGACTTTTGCCAATTATCAGGTTTGAAAGCTTTTACAGAACTTTTCAAGTTATCGAGTTTCTCTCATGGCGTTCAACAATTCTAAACTTGTCATGCTCGTGGTGAAAAGTTTCTTCACTTCCAAGTCTTGGTTTGTTCCAAATCTTGGCTACGTGTCAATCCTCAATCCCGGGTCTTCTCAATTCTTGTGTTCTATCCATCGTTATTCCAGGTATCATAGCTTTTATTGGTGTGCTTCATCCTACTGTCAACGCACAATGTTTCAAACACAATTTACATCTCCGACGACCTGATGTCGACCATGATTGTCGTGGTAGTAATGAAGTGATTTCTGGCTAAAGTTACGACATATTGTCTACAGATGAGAGCAAGGGCAAGTCCATGTGAAGCACGTCCAGGGGCTAATCATCGGCTTAAGAACGGAGCAAGAAGAGACCATTTGTCACTTCCGGAAGGTCCCATTATAGAACTTTCAGCAAGCGATTCAAGGAAGCACTAAACGGATTAACAAAAGAGCATTGGGTGGATTCTGGAAATGGAGAGATCGAGATAAGGCGAAGTGCACAGCGAGGCCTAATCCATGTGCACGGAATAAAACATCCATGACTCAGCATTTGTGTGGACCTCTGCCTATTATCAGATTTGAAAGCTTTTACAGAACTATTCAAGTTATCGAGTTTATCTCATGGCATTCAACAATACAAAACTTGTCATGCTCCTGGGAAGAGTTTCTTCACTTCCAAGTCTTGGTTCATTTCAGATCTTGGCTACGTGTCAATATTCAAACCCTGGTCTTCTCAATTCTTGTGTTCTATCCATCGTTGTTCCCAGTTTCATAGCTTTTCTCGGCGTGGTTCGTCCTACTGTCAACGCACAAAGTTTCAAAGACAATTTACATTTCGGACGACTTGATGTCGACCATGATTGTCGTGGTAGCAATGAAGTGATTTCTGGCTAAAGTTACGACATATTGTCTACAGATGAGAGCAAGGGCGAGTCCGTCTGAAGCACGTCCAGGGGCTAATTCTCGGCTTAAGAACGGAGCAAGAATAAACCATTTCTCACATCCAGAAGGTCCCATTACAGGACTTTCAGCAAGCGATTCAAGGAAGCACTAAACGGATTAACAAAAGAGCATTGGGCTGATTATGGAAATGGAGAGACCGAGATAAGCCCAAGTGCACAGTGATGTGAACCCTAGCAACATGTGGCAAAACCCAACAACAATATATGGAAGAGAACCCCAAGATCTGCAAAGAACAAGTTCCGAAGGCGAGCTTTGACCCACTTCCTAGCGAGATAGGAACCAAAGCTACGGTTTGGAAAGGACGCCACACCCCGAGGATCGAAGTGATAAGTCCGGTTGTAGAACGCCACAAGAAACCTTGATAAGTTCTACGAGTCTTCTCAAGAACCAAGAAGAGCAAATTCCTCACAAAATTATGTATTGAATAACAAAAGAAGTCTGAAAATTCGTCCATCCTCAGCCTTGACCTATAAATAGGCCGCAATTACAAGATATGCGAAATATTGTATCTCCAGATTGCCTCCTATGTAATAGGCAACAAAAATATTCTAACTATTCTTTAGGAAACAATGAAATATTGCCCTAATATTCTGACTTAGAAAGGTAATATATTATTAGCCATGTAATTTTCTTCGTTGACCAGAATTAATCAACTTTGACTGGAATCTTCGAGAACTTCAATAATGTTGACATATGTTGCTGGCACACATGGACTTGCTTCAGCATGCTTCATTGAGTTCGCCTGAGTCCAAATTCTCTGAACTAGCCCGTTCAGATCTTCTCTAAGCTTCTTGGCCCGTGCCCTCGTAATTGGCCCGTTAGGAACTCTAATAGGATCTCTTGTTGATGTGATCCAAGATACGAGCTCGAAGCCTACAATTGAAGTCTCTCATGATCGGATGATGAGAAGCTCGTGCACGACGAAGAAGCAGATATGGATATGCATACAAGTGATGAGCAAGCTAAATGACTCAACATTATCCATAATATTTCAAAAATGGACAAATGATGAAGGCCACATATTTCAGCTAAGCATCAAGAGTGCAAGTGATGCAAGAAATACATTTCAGTTGAATGTCAAGAGGGCAAATATCTTCAAGAAATATATCTTAACAAGATGAAAGGGAAAGAATATTTTCAAGAAAGGCAATTGAGAGAACTAAAGAGGCAAGAGAAGCACAAGTTAATGTTGATATATTGAAGTTATCTACAAGAATATATCACTTTCCTCTTTTAGCAAGTAGAATATATTTCCTTCCCCTTTATTTAGTTCTGAAGATATTGTTAATATATTATAATTTCTCTGGGATAGCACTTAGATTTGCTTTCCAATTAGTTTCCTATCCTATGAGAACCATTTAGGAAGGTTATTTTTGATGTAATATTGCACTTTGGCCTATTTAAAGGCTGGTGCTTGCCCTTGGACGAATTTGGATCAGTTTTATCATTAATGAAGTGTGAGATTTTATTCTCTTTGGTTCTTTGAAGAACTATTCGAACTTATCGGAGTATTCCGTGGCGTTCATCCCCGACTTATCAATCAACCCTTCTATAGTTGATTGTGGCGTCTTCACTATACCAAGGTTCTTAACTCTCTATAGGTAATGGGTCAAGGTTCCACCTTTCGAGCTTGATAAGGACACGTTTCCTGGAGACCTTAGTTAGATACGGGTTTCGTCACGAGTTGGTGAGGTTCATATCATACTTGATATTGGGTTTCATCACGGTGTTGGCGAGGTTCGCATCACTTGTACCATTCTCTTGATTTGCATCATTCTCCCCCTCTTTTAAAGGATTTGCCCTCAAATCTTCATCTGCATTAAACGGAGATAGATCAGAGACATTAAAACTTGCATTAACACCATACTCACCTGGTAAGTCCAATTTGTAGGCATTATCATTTATTCGCTCTAGCACTTGGAAAGGTCCGTCGCCCCTTGGAAGGAGTTTCGAACGTCGTCTTTCGGGAAACCGTTCCTTCCTCATGTGCAACCACACCCAATCTCCAGGTTCAAACACCACTTGCTTACGTCCCTTGTTTGCTTGTTTGATATATTGCTCAGTCCTCCTTTCTATGTTCAAGCGTGTCTTCTCATGGATTTGCTTTACAAATTCAGCTTTCTTCTTTCCATCTAAGTTAGCACGTTCACTCAAAGGTAAAGGAGATAAATCCAAGGGTGTTAGTGGATTAAAACCATAAACAATCTCAAATGGTGAAAACTTGGTTGCAGAATGAACGCTCCTATTGTAAGCAAATTCGACATGTGGCAAACAATCTTCCCATGATTTCAAATTCTTCTTAATAATAGCACGTAATAAAGTAGATAAAGTCCTATTCACTACTTCGGTTTGACCATCAGTTTGTGGGTGACAAGTTGTAGAGTATAATAATTTGGTGCCTAACCTTCCCCACAATGTCTTCCAAAAGTAACTCAAGAACTTTGTATCTCTATCGGAAACAATGCTTCTAGGCATGCCATGCAATCTAACAATCTCCTTGAAAAATAGATAAGCTATATGAGATGCATCATCAGTTTTATGACATGCAATGAAATGTGCCATTTTAGAGAATCTATCAACAACCACAAAGATTGAGTCTCTTCCCCTCTTAGACCTAGGTAACCCTAAAACAAAGTCCATGGAAATGTCAACCCAAGGCTCTCTAGGAATAGGCAATGGTGTATATAATCCATGTGGCTGTAACTTAGATTTAGATTGTCTACATGTAATGCACTTTTCACAAATCCTCTCAGCATCCCGTTTCATATGGGGCCAAAAAAAATGATCATGCAACATAGCCAATGTTTTAGCTACCCCAAAATGACCCATCAAACCACCACCATGTGCTTCCCTAACTAGTAACTCACGCAAAGAAGAATGGGGAATGCAAAGCTTACTTTCTCGAAATAGAAACCCATCAAGCAAGTAATACTTGTCATGAGATCTTTTTGCGCATTCTTTAAACACATCACCAAAATCAGAATCTAATGCATACAAATCCTTAATGTACTCAAAACCAAGCAACTTAGCATCAAGTGTGGAAAGTAGAGCATACCTTCGAGATAGTGCATCCGCAACTATATTTTCCTTACCTTGCTTGTATTTGATCACGTATGGAAATGTCTCAATGAACTCCACCCACTTAGCATGGCGTTTGTTCAGCTTGTGCTGCCCCTTCAAGTGCTTCAACGATTCATGATCTGTGTGGATCACAAATTCTTTTGGCCAAAGGTAATGTTGCCAGGTCCTTAATGTCCGAACTAATGCATACATCTCCTTATCATATATTGGATAGTTTAGGGCTGCTCCACTTAGCTTTTCGCTAAAATATGCAATTGGTCATCCTTCCTGCATTAAAACTCCAACAACTCCAATACCTGAAGCATCACACTCAATTTCAAAAGTTTTAGTAAAGTTAGGTAAAGCAAGTAAATGTGCATTTGTTAACTTCTCCTTAATCACTTTGAATGCCCTTTCTTGTTCCTCTCCCCACCTAAATGGAGCATTCTTCTTGATCACTTCAGTTAAAGGTGTAGCAAGACTACTAAAATTCTGAACAAAACGTCGATAAAAACTAGCTAACCCATGGAAACTTCTTACCTGACCAATAGATGTAGGGGTTGGCCAATCTTGAATTGCTTTCACCTTTTCATGGTCAACTTGAATACCTTGGGCACTCACAACAAATCCAAGAAACACAAGCTTATCCGTGCAAAACATAAACTTCTTCAGATTTGCGTACAACTTTTCTTTCCTTAAAATATCTAAAACAAGTTTTAAATGTTCCACATGGTCATTCAAATTTTTGCTATAAATCAGAATATCATCAAAGTAGACAGCCACAAATTGTCCAATGTAAGCACGCAAAACATGATTCATAAGTCTCATGAAAGTGCTCGGTGCATTAGTTAATCCAAAAGGCATAACTGACCATTCATATAATCCATGTTTTGTTTTGAATGCAGTTTTCCACCCATCACCTTTTTTCATCCTAATTTGATGATATCCACTCTTAAGATCAATCTTAGTAAAAACACAAGAACCATGCAATTCATCAAGCATATCATCTAATCTAGGGATGGGATGTCGATACTTTACCGTGATATTGTTGATTGCACGACAATCAACACACATCCTCCATGTCCCGTCCTTCTTAGGTACTAGCAGCACCGGAACCGCACAAGGACTCATGCTTTCTCGTACATACCCCTTTTCCAATAACTCACCTACTTGCCTTTGAAGTTCCTTTGTTTCCTCGGGATTACTCCGGTAGGCTGGTCGGTTTGGGATTGATGCACCGGGTATGAAGTCAATTTGATGTTCAACTCCTCGAATTGGGGGTAAACCTGAAGGCAACTCCTCAGGAAACACATCATCGAACTCCTGCAAAAGGGAAATAACATTGCTCGGCAAAGAACCGACAAGATCATTAGTGTTTAAAAGGACCGCCTTGTACATAAGGACTATAAGGGGTTGATCAGAAAATAATACTCTCTTGATCTCTCTTTTCTTTGCCATGAAACTTAATTTTTCCTCTCTTGCTCTCCCTATGGCTGAAACTCTCTCTTCCTCTCTTTCACTCTTTTTCTTATTCTTTCGTCTTTCTTTTTCTTCTCCCATACTTTCTTTTCTCTCAATTTCAGATTTTGTCCTTGTTTTCTTTTCACTTGCTCTTTTCAGCTTCATTTGATCATCAAGAACTTGTTTTGGAGTTAATGGCATAAGAGCTATGGGCTGCTTATTCATTACAAAGGAGTACCTATTGGTAAAACCATCATGTGTAGCCCTCCGATCATATTGCCATGGCCTTCCCAACAGTATATGGCATGCATGCATGGGAACTACATCACAAAGCACCTCATCCACATATTTTCCAATAGAAAAAGCAACCAGAACTTGCTTTGTCACCTTGATGTCGCCACTATCATTTAACCATTGGAGTCGATAAGGTCGTGGATGCTTCAAGGTGGGTAATGCCAATTTCTCCACCAATTCTGTGCTAGCCACATTGGTGCAACTCCCTCCATCAATTATGACGCTGCACACTTTGTTGTTCACAAAGCATCGAGCATGGAACAAGTTCTCTCTTTGATTATTTTCTTCCTCCTTAACCTGCATGTTGAGAGCTCGTCTTGCCACCAATATCTCGCCTTCAACAGCATACTGCCCATCATAAGCATCTTCTAAGGGTGGCATATCAGAATCGTCTTCTTCATCTTCCGACTCTAGCTCTCCTTGGGCATTTATAACCATCACCCTCTTGTTTGGGCATTGGTTAGCCATGTGTCCCCTGCCTTGGCATTTAAAACACTTAATATCATGATTCCGAGTAGTAGAGATATTGGTTGTACCTTGGGAATCACGGCTGGTGTTTCCCGACTTAGGCTCAGTTTTAGCCTTAAGAGTTGAAGATGTCTGTGGCTTTTCTTCCTTCTTTGAGGAGCTCAGCTTCCAAAGATTAGACCCCGAGTTGGGACCTGATCGTGTGCCTCCTCTCTTGAGTTGTTGTTCCACTTTGATCGCCATGTGCACCATCTCTTCCAACTCTACATAATGATGCATTTCTACTCTATCATGAATTTCTCGGTTCAAGCCAAACAAAAATCTGGCCATAGTGGCTTCTCGATCTTCCTCCACGTTGGCTCGTATCATTGTAATCTCCATCTCCTTAAAAGAATCTTCAACACTTCGACTCCCTTGTCTAAGAGATTGCAACTTTTTATGCAACTCCCGGTAATAGTAGCTTGGAATGAACCGCTTTCTCATCACCGATTTCATGTCATCCCATGTTTCAATCGGATGTTCTCTATCCATGACTCAGCATTTGTGAGGACCTTTGCCCATTATCAAATTTGAAAGTTTTACAAAACTTTTCTAGTTATCGAGTTTATCTCATGGCGTTGAACAATTCAAAATTTGTCATGCTCGTGGTGAAGAGTTTCTTCACTTCCAAGTCTTGGTTCGTTCCAGATCTTGGCTACGTGTCAATCCTCAAACCCTGGTCTTGTCAATTCTTGTGTTCAATCCATCGTTGTTCCACGTATCATAGCTTTTGTCGATGCGGTTCGTCCTACTGTCAACGCACAAAGTTTCAAACACAATTTACATTTCGGACGACTTGATGTCGACCATGATTGTCGTGGTAGCAATGAATTGATTTCCGGCTAAAGTTACGACATATTGTCTAATGATGAGAGCAAGGGCAAGTTCTTTTGAAGCACGTCCAGGCGCTGATCATCGGCTTAAGAACGGAGCAAGAATAGACCATTTGTCACTTCCGGAAGGTTCCATTATAGGACTTTGGGCAAGCGATTCAAGTAAGCACTCAAAGGATTAACAAAAGAGCATTGGGCTGAATATGGAAATGGAGAGACCGAGATAAGCCCAAGTGCACAGCGAGGCCTAATACATGTGATCGGAATAAAACATCCATGACTCAGCATTTGTGTGGACCTTTGCCCATTATCCGATTTGAAAGCTTTTGCAGAACTCATCAAGTTATCGAGTTCATCTCATGGCATTCAACAATACAAAAGTTGTCAGGCTCGTGGGGAAGAGTTTCTTCACTCCCAAGTCTTGGCTCGTTCCAGATCTTGGCTACGTGTCAATCCTCAAACCCTGGTCTTGTCAATTCTTGTGTTCTATCCATCGTTGTTCCAGGTATCATAGCTTTTGTCGGTGTGGTTCGTCCGACGGTCAATGCACAAAGTTTCAAACACAATTTACATTTCGGACGACCTGATGTCGACCATGATTGTCGTGGTAGCAACGAAATGATTTCTGGCCAAAGTTACGACATATGGTCTAAAGATAAGAGCAAGGGCAAGTCCGTGTGAAGCACGTGCAGGGGCTGATCATCGGCTGAAGAGCGGAGCAAGAAGAGACCTTTTGTCATTTCCGGAAGGTCCCATTATAGGACTTTCGGCAGGCAATTCAAGGAAGCACTAAACGGATTAACAAAAGAGCATTGGGCTGATTATGGAAATGGAGGGACCGAGATAAGGCCAAGTGCACAGCGAGGCCTAATCCATGTGATCGGAATAAAACATCCATAACTCAGTATTTATGAGGACCTTTGCCCATTATCAGGTTTGAAAGCTTTTACAGAACTATTCAAGTTATCGAGTTTATCTCATGGCATTCAACAATTCAAAACTTGTCATGCTCGTGGTGAAGAGTTTCTTCACTTTCAAGTCTTGGTTCATTCCAGATCTTGGCTACGTGTCAATCCACAAACCCTGGTCTTCTCAATTCTTGTCTTCTATCCATCGTTGTTCCAGGTATCATAGCTTTTGTCGGTGTGGTTCGTCCTACTGTCAATGCACAAAGTTTCAAACGCAATTTAGGTTTCGGACGACTTGATGTCGACCATGATTGTCGTGGTAGCAATGAAGTGATTTCTGGCTAATGTTAGGGCATATTGTCTACAGATGAGAGCAAGGGCAAGTCCGTCTGAAGCACGCCCAGGGGCGAATCATCGGCTTAAGAACGGAGCAAGAAGAGACCATTTGTCACTACTGGAAGGTCCCATTATAGAACTTTCAGCAAGCCATTCAAGGAAGCACTAAACGGATTAACAAAAGAGCATTGGGCGGTTTATGGAAATGGAGAGACCGAGAGAAGCCCAAGTGCACAGCGAGGCCTAGTCCATGTGATCGGAATAAAACATCCATGACTCAGCATTTGTGTGGACCTTTGCCCATTATCAGATTTGAAAGTTTTCTCAGAACTTTTCATGTTATCGAGTTTATCTCATGGCGTTCAACAATTCAAAACTTGTCGTGCTCGTGGTGCCGAGTTTCTTCACTTCCAAGTCTTGGTTCGTTCGAGATCTTGGCTACGTGTCAATCCTCAAACCCTGGCCTTCTCAATTCTTATATTCTGTCCATCGTTGTTCCCGGTTTAATAGCTTTTGTCGGTGTGGTTCATCTGACTGTCAACGCACAAAGTTCCAAACCCAATTTACATTTCAGACGACTTGATGTCGACCATGATTGTCGTGGTAGCAATGAAGTAATTTCAGGTTAAAGTTACGACATATTGTCTCCAGATGAGAGCAAGGGCAAGTCCGTCTGAAGCACGTCTAGGTGGTAATCATCGGCTTAAGAACGGAGCAAGAAAAGACCATTTGTCACTTCTGGAAGGTCCCATTATAGGACTTTCAGCAGGTGATTCAAGGAAGCACTAAACGGATTAACAAAACAGCATTGGGCGGATTATGGAAATGGATAGATCGAGATAAGCCCAAGTCCACAGTGAGGACTAATCCTTGTGATCGGAATAAAACATCCATGACTCAGCATTTGTGTGGTCCTTTGCCCATTATCAACATCCATGACTCAGCATTTGTGTGGTCCTTTGCCCATTATTAGATTTGAAAGCTTTTACCGAACTTTTCAAGTTATCAAGTTTATCTCATGGCGTTCAACAATTCAAAACTTGTCATGCTCGTGGTGAAGAGTTTGTTCAATTCCATGTCTTGGTTCGTTCCAGATCTTGGCTGCATGTGAATCCTCAAACCCTGGTCTTCTATCCATCGTTGTTCCAGATATCATAGCTTTTGTCGGTGTGGATCGTCCTACTGTCAACGCATAAAGTTTCAAACACAATTTACATTTCGCACGACTTGATGTCGACGATGAATGTCGTGGTAGCAATGAAGTGATTTCTGGCTAAAGTTACGACATATTGTTTAAAGATGAGAGCAAGGTCAAGTCCGTGTGAAGCACGTCCATGGGCTGATCATCAGCTTAAGAACGGAGCAAGAAGAGACCTTTTGTCACTTCCGGAAGGTCCCATTATAGGGCTTTCAGCAAGCGATTCAAGGAAGCACTAAACGGATTAACAAAAGAGCATTGGGCTGATTATGGAAATGGAGAGACCGTAATAAGCCCAAGTGCACAGCGAGGCCTAATCCATGTGACGGAATAAAACATCCATGACTCAGCATTTTGGAGGACCTTTACCCATTATCAGATTTGAAAGCTTTTACAGAACTTTTGAAGTTATCGAGTTTATCTCATGGAGTTCAACAATACAAAACTTGTCATGCTCGTGGGGAAGAGTTTCTTCACTTCCAAGTCTTGGTTCGTTCCAGATCATGGCTACGTGTCAATCCTCAAACCCTGGTCTTCTCACTTATTGTGTTCTATCCATCTTTTTTCCCGGTTTCATCGCTATTGTCAGCATGGTTCGTCCTACTGTCAACGCACAAAGTTTCAACCACAATTTACATTTCGGACGACTTCATGTCGACCATGATTGTCGTGGTAGCAATGAAGTGATTTCTGGCTAAAGTTACGACATATTGTGTAAAGATGAGAGCAAGGTCATGTCCGTGTGAAGCACGTCCATGGGCTGATCATCGGCTTAAGAACAGAGCAAGAAGTGACCTTTTGTCACTTCCGAAAGGTCCCATTATAGGGCTTTCAGCAAGCGATTCAAGGAAGCACTAAACGGATTAACAAAAGGGCATTGGGCTGATTATGGAACTGTAGAGACCGAGATAAGGCCAAGTGCACAGCGAGGCCTAATCCATGTGATCGGAATAAAACTTCCATGACTCAGCATTTGTGTGAACCTTTGCCCATTATCAGATTTGAAAGCTTTTAAGGGACTTTTCAAGTTATCGAGTTTATTTCATGGCGTTCAACAATACAAAACTTGTCATGCTCGTGGTGAAGTGTTTCTTCACTTCCAAGTATTAGTTCGTCTCAGATCTTGGCTACGTGTCAATCCTCAAACTCTAGTCTTCTCGGTTCTTGTGTTCTATCCATCGTTGTTCCAGGTATCATAGCTTTTGTCAGTGTGGTTCGTCCTACTGTCAACGCACAAAGTTTCAAACACAATTTACATTTCGGACGACTTGATGTTGACCATGATTGTCGTGGTAGCAACGAAGAGATTTCTGGCTAAAGTTACGACATATTGTTTATAGATGAGAGCAAGGGAAAGTCCGTCTGATGCACGTCCAGGGGCTAATCATCAGCTTAAGAACGGAGCAAGAAGAGACCATTTGTCAATTCCGGAAGGTCCCATTGTTGGACTTTGGGCAAGCGATTCAAGGAAGCACTAACCGGATTAACAAAAGAGCATTGGGCTGATTACGGAAATGGAGAGACCGAGATACGGCCAAGTGCACAGCGAGGCCTAATCCATGTGATCGGAATAAAACATCCATGACTCAGCATTTGTATGGACCTTTGCCCATTATCAGATTTGAAAGCTTTTACAGAACTTTTCAAGTTATCGAGTTTGTCTCATGGCTTTCAACAGTACAAAACTTGTCATGCTCGTTGGGAAGAGTTTCTTCACTTCCAAGTCTTGGTTCGTTCCAGATCTTGGCTACGTGTCAATCCTCAAACCATGGCCTTCTCAATTCTTGTGTTCTATCCATCGTTTTTCCCGGTTTCATAGCTATTGTCGGCGTGCTTCGTCCTACTGCCAATGCGCAAAGTTTCAGACACAATTTACATTTTGGACTACTTGATGTTGACCATGATTGTCGTGGTAGCAACGAAGAGATTTCTGGCTAAAGTTACGACATATTGTCTATAGATGAGAGCAAGGGAAAATCCGTCTGATGCATGTCCAGGGGCTCATCATCGTCTTAAGAACGGAGCAAGAAGAGACCATTTGTCACTTCCGGAAGGTCCCATTGTCGGACTTTGGGCAAGCGATTCAAGGAAGCACTAAACGGATTAGTGAAAGAGCATTGGGCTTATTATGGAAATGGAGAGACCGAGATAAGCCCAAGTGCGGAGCGAGGCCTAATCCATGTGATCGGAATAAAACATCCATGGCTCGGGATTTGTGAGGACTTTTTCCAATTATCATATTTGAAAGCTTTTACAGAACTTTTCAAGTTATCGAGTTTATCTCAGGGCATTCAACCATTCAAAACTTGTCATGCTCGTGGTGAAGAGTTTCTCCACTTCCAAGTCTTGGTTCGTTCCAGATCTTGGCTACGTGTCAATCCTCAGACCCTGGTCTTCTCAATTCTTGTGTTCTGTCCATCGTTGTTCCAGGTATCAGAGCTTTTGTCGGTGTGGTTCGTCCTACTGTCAACGTACAAAGTTTCAAACACAATTTACGTTTCGGATGACTTGATGTCGAAAATGTTTGTCGTGGTAGCAATGAAGTGATTTCTGGCTAATGTTACGACATATTGTCTAAAGATGAGAGCAAGGGCAAGTTCGTGGGAAGCACATCCAGGGGCTAATCAACAGCTTAAGAACAGAGCAAGAAGTGACCGTTTGTCTCTTCCGGAAGGTGCCGTTATAGGACTTTCGGCAAGCGATTCAAGGAGGCACCAAACGGATTAACAAAAGAGCATTGGGCTGATTATGGAATTGGAGAGACCGAGATAAGGCCAAGTGCACAGCGAGGCCTAATCCATGTTATCAGAATAAAACATCCATGACCAAGCATTTGTGAGGACCTTTGCCCATTATTAGATTTGAAAGCTTTTACAGAACTTTTCAAGTTATTGATATGAATCAAGATGAGGATATCAAGAATAGAAGTCAATATCAGTTTCAAGGAAAGAGGAGCTTCAAACCGACAAGAAGATTTCGAAGATATGAAGTTATATTTGTTTTTATGAACTGATTGCATATTTTGTATTATGATTTGAATATATTAGGAGAGTATATTTTCGTTATATTTGGGAAATATTGTGGTTTCCTAGGAATATTCTGAAGATATCTTTTTGATATATTTAGATTATATTGATCATATCTTTAGGATAGATATTAGGATATATTTGTATCTTTTATATTCTTATTAGTAGTCTATAAATACACAAGTAGGTCACGTTGTATTTTCATTCATTCAGATAATGGATCAATAAAATGTGAGATTTTATTCTCATTGGTTCTTTTAGAACCTTCGAACTTATCGGAGTCATCCGTGGCGTTCATCCAGACGAACTTATCGGAGTAATCCGTGGCGTTCACCCCGACTTATCAATCAACCCCTCCATAGTTGATTGTGGCGTCTTCACTATACCAAGGTTCTTACCTCTTCATAGGTAATGGGTCAAGGTTCCACCTTTCGAGCTTGACGAGGACACGTTTCCTGGAGACCTTGGTTGAATACGGGTTTCGTCACGAGTTGGTGAGGTTCTTATCATACTTGGTACTGGGTCTCATCACGGTGTTGGCGAGGTTCGCATCATTTGAAAGATAACCTAAAGGATAGATAGAACATGACTTAGAACGTTGGCCCTGATACCAAAAGGATAGATAGAACATGACTTAGAACGTTGGCTCTGATACCAAATGATGCGAACCTCGCCAACACCGTGATGAGACCCAGTACCAAGTATGATAAGAACCTCACCAACTCGTGACGAAACCCGTATTCAACCAAGGTCTCCAGGAAACGTGTCCTCGTCAAGCTCGAAAGGTGGAACCTTGACCCATTACCTATGAAGAGGTAAGAACCTTGGTATAGTGAAGACACCACAATCAACTATGGAGGGGTTGATTGATAAGTCGGGGTGAACGCCACGGATTACTCCGATAAGTTCGAAGGTTCTAAAAGAACCAATGAGAATAAAATCTCACATTTTATTGATCCATTATCTGAATGAATGAAAATACAACGTGACCTACTTGTGTATTTATAGACTACTAATAAGAATATAAAAGATACAAATATATCCTAATATCTATCCTAAAGATATGATCAATATAATCTAAATATATCAAAAAGATATCTTCAGAATATTCCTAGGAAACCACAATATTTCCCAAATATAACGAAAATATACTCTCCTAATATATTCAAATCATAATACAAAATATGCAATCAGTTCATAAAAACAAATATAACTTCATATCTTCGAAATCTTCTTGTCGGTTTCAAGCTCCTCTTTCCTTGAAACTGATATTGACTTCTATTCTTGATATCCTCATCTTGATTCATATCAGTTATCGAGTGTATCTCATGGCGTTCAACAATGCAAAACTTGTCATGCTCGTAGGGAAGAGTTTCTTCACTTCCAAGTCTTGGTTCCTTCCAGATCATGGCTACGTGTCAATCCTCAAACCCTGGTCTTCTCAATTCTTGTGTTCTATCCATCGTTGTTCTAGGTATCATAGCTTTTGTCGGTGTGGTTCGTCCTACAGTCAACGCACAAAGTTCCAAACACAATTTACATTTCGGACGACTTGATGTTGACCATGATTGTCGTGGTAGCAATGAAGTAATTTCTGGTTAAAGTTACGACATATTGTCTCCAGATGAGAGCAAGGGCAAGTCCGTCTGAAGCACGTCCAGGTGGTAATCATCGGCTTAAGAACGGAGCAAGAAAAGACCATTTGTCACTTCTGGAAGGTCCCATTATAGGACTTTCAGCAGGTGATTCAAGGAAGCACTAAACGGATTAACAAAACAGCATTGGGCGGATTATGGAAATGGATAGATCGAGATAAGCCCAAGTCCACAGTGAGGACTAATCCTTGTGATCGGAATAAAACATCCATGACTCAGCATTTGTGTGGTCCTTTGCCCATTATCAGATTTGAAAGCTTTTACCGAACTTTTCAAGTTATCAAGTTTATCTCATGGCATTCAACAATTCAAAACTTGTCATGCTCGTGGTGAAGAGTTTGTTCAATTCCATGTCTTGGTTCGTTCCAGATCTTGGCTGCATGTGAATCCTCAAACCCTGGTCTTCTATCCATCGTTGTTCCAGATATCATAGCTTTTGTCGGTGTGGATCGTCCTACTGTCAACGCATAAAGTTTCAAACACAATTTACATTTCGCACGACTTGATGTCGACGATGAATGTCGTGGTAGCAATGAAGTGATTTCTGGCTAAAGTTACGACAAATTGTTTAAAGATGAGAGCAAGGTCAAGTCCGTGTGAAGCACGTCCATGGGCTGATCATCGGCTTAAGAACGGAGCAAGAAGAGACCTTTTGTCACTTCTGGAAGGTCCCATTATAGGGCTTTCAGCAAGCGATTCAAGGAAGCACTAAACGGATTAACAAAAGAGCATTGGGCTGATTATGGAAATGGAGAGACCGAGATAAGCCCAGGTGCACAGTGAGGACTAATCCTTGTGATCGGAATAAAACATCCATGACTCAGCATTTGTGTGGTCCTTTGCCCATTATCAGATTTGAAAGCTTTTACCGAACTTTTCAAGTTATCGCGTTTATCTCATGGCGTTCAACAATTCAAAACTTGTCATGCTCGTGGTGAAGAGTTTGTTCAATTCCAAGTCTTGGTTCATTCCAGATCTTGGCTACATGTCAATCCTCAAACCCTGGTCTTCTATCCATCGTTGTTCCAGATATCATAGCTTTTGTCGGTGTGGGTCATCCTACTGTCAACGCATAAAGTTTCAAACACAATTTACAGTTCGGACGTCTTGATGTCGACCATGATTGTCGTGGTAGCAATGAAGTGATTTCTGTCTAAAGCTACGACGTATTGTCTAAAGATGAGAGCAAGGGCAAGTCCGTCTGATGCACGTCCAAGGGCTAATCGTCGGCTTAAGAACGGAGCAAGAATAGACCATTTGTCACTTCCGGAAGGTCCCATTCTAGGACTTTGGGCAAGGGATTCAAGGAAGCACTAAACGGATTAACAATAGAGCATTGGGCTGATTATGGAAATGGAGTGACCGTGATAAGCCCAAGTGCACAGCGAGGCCGAATCCATGTGTCGGAATAAAACATCCATGACTCAGCATTTGTGAGGACCTTTGCCCATTCTCAGATTTGAAAGCTTTTACAGAACTTTTAAAATTATTGAGTTTATCTTTTGGCGTTCAACAATACAAAACTTGTCATGCTCGTGGGGAAGAGTTTCTTCACTTCCAAGTCTTGGTTCATTCCAGATCATGGCTACGTGTCAATCCTCAAACCCCGGTCTTCTCAATTCTTGGGTTCTATCCATCGTTGTTAGAGGTATCATAGCTTTTGTCGGTGTGGTTCGTCCTACTGTCAACGCACAAAGTTTCAAACACAATTTACATTTCGGACGACTTGATGTCGACCATGATTGTCGTGGTAGCAATGAAGTGATTTCCAGCTAAAGTTACGACATATTGTCTAATGATGAGAGCAAGGGCAAGTTCCTTTGAAGCACATCCAGGGGCTGATCATCGGCTTATGAACGGAGCAAGAATAGACCATTTGTCACTTCCGGAAGGTCCCATTATAGGACTTTGGGCAAGCGATTCAAGTAAGCACTCAAAGGATTAACAAAAGAGCATTGGGCTGATTATGGAAATGGAGATACCGAGATAAGCCCAAGTGCACAGCAAGGCCTAATACATGTGATCGGAATAAAACATCCATGACTCAGCATTTGTGTGGACCTTTGCCCATTATCCGATTTGAAAGCTTTTGCAGAACTTTTCAAGTTATCGAGTTTATCTCATGGCATTCAACAATACAAAGCCTGTCATGCTCGTGGGGAAGAGTTTCTTCACTTCCAAGTCTTGGTTCATTCCAGATCTTGGCTACGTGTCAATCCTCAAACCCTGGTCTTCTCAATTCTTGTGTTCTATCCATCGTTATTCCAAGTATCATAGCTTTTGTCGGTGTGGTTCGTCCCACTGTCAATGCACAAATTTTCAAACACAATTTACATTTCGGACGGCATGATGTCGATGATGAGTGTCGAGGTAGCAATGAAGTGATTTCTGGCTAAAGTTATGACATATTGTTTAAAGATGAGGGCAAGGTCAAGTCCGTGTGAAGCACGTCCAGGAGCTGATCATCGGCGTAAGAACGGAGCAAGAAGAGACCTTTTGTCAATTCCGGAGGGTCCCATTATAGGGCTTTCACCAAGCGATTCAAGGAAGCACTAAACAGAATAGCAAAAGAGCATTGGGCTGATTATGGAAATGGAGAGACTGAGATAAGGCCAAGTGCACAGCGAGGCCTAATCCATGTGATCGGAATAAAACATCCATGACCTAGCATTTGTGGGGACCTTTGCCCATTATCAGACTTGAAAGTTTTTACAGAACTTTTGAAGTTATCGAGTTTCTCTCATGGCGTTCAACAATACAAAACTTGTCATGCTCGTGGGGAAGAGTTTCTTCACTTCCAAGTCTTGGTTCGTTCCAGATCTTGGCTATGTGTCAATCCTCAAACCCTGGTCTGCTCAATTCTTGTGTTCTATCCATCGTTTTTCCCGGTTTCAAAGCTATTGTTGGCGTGGTTCGTCCTACTGTCAACGCACAATGTTTCAAACACAATTTACATTTCGGTCGACTTGATGTCGACCATGATTGTCGTGGTAGCAATGAAGTGATTTCCGGCTAAAGTTACGACATATTGTCTAATGATGAGAGCAAGGGCAAGTTCCTTTGAAGCACGTCCAGGCGCTGATCATCGGCTTAAGAACGGAGCAAGAATAGACCATTTGTCAGTTACCTTGGATTAATAAAAGAGCATTGGGCTGATTATGGAAATGGAGAGACTGAGATAAGCCCAAGTGCACAGTGAGGCCTAATCCATGTGATCGGAATAAAACATCCACAACTCAGTATTTGTGAGGACCTTTGCCCATTATCAAATTTGAAAGCTTTTACAGAACTATTCAAGTTATCGAGTTTATCTCATGACATTCAACAATTCAAAACTTGTCATGCTCGTGGTGAAGAGTTTCTTCACTTCCAAGTCCTGGTTCATTCCAGATCTTGGCTACGTGTCAATCCACAAACCCTGGTCTTCTCAATTCTTGTCTTCTATCCATCGTTGTTCTAGGTATCATAGCTTTTGTCAGTGTGGTTCGTGCTACTGTCAATGCACAAAGTTTCATACGCAATTTACGTTTCGGACAACTTGATGTCGACCATGATTGTCGTGGTAGCAATGAAGTGATTTCTGGCTAATGTTAGGGCATATTGTCTACAGATGAGAGCAACGGCAAGTCCGTCTGAAGCACGCCCAGGGGCGAATCATCGGCTTAAGAACGGAGCAAGAAGAGACCATTTGTCACTACTGGAAGGTCCCATTATGGAACTTTCAGCAAGCAATTCAAGGAAGCACTAAACGGATTAACAAAAGAGCATTGGGCGGTTTATGGAAATGGAGAGACCGAGAGAAGCCCAAGTGCACAGCGAGGCCTAGTCCATGTGATCGGAATAAAACATCCATGACTCAGCATTTGTGTGGACCTTTGCCCATTATCAGATTTGAAAGTTTTTACAGAACTTTTCAAGTTATCGAGTTTATCTCATGGCGTTCAACAATTCAAAACTTGTCGTGCTCGTGGTGCCGAGTTTCTTCACTTCCAAGTCTTGGTTCGTTCGAGATCTTGCCTACGAGTCAATCCTCAAACCCTGGCCTTCTCAATTCTTATATTCTGTCCATCGTTGTTCCCGGTTTAATAGCTTTTGTCGGTGTGGTTCGTCCGACTGTCAACGCACAAAGTTCCAAACACAATTTACATTTCGAACGACTTGATGTCGACCATGATTGTCGTGGTAGCAATGAAGTAATTTCAGGTTAAAGTTACGACATATTGTCTCCAGATGAGAGCAAGGGCAAGTCCGTCTATAGCACGTCCAGGTGGTAATCATCGGCTTAAGAACGGAGCAAGAAAAGACCATTTGTCACTTCTGGAAGGTCCCATTATAGGACTTTCAGCAGGTGATTCAAGGAAGCACTAAACGGATTAACAAAACAGCATTGGGCAGATTATGGAAATGGATAGATCGAGATAAGCTCATGTGCACAGTGAGGACTAATCCTTGTGATCGGAATAAAACATCCATGACTCAGCATTTGTGTGGTCCTTTGCCCATTATCAACATCCATGACTCAGCATTTGTGTGGTCCTTTGCCCATTATCAGATTTGAAAGCTTTTACCGAACTTTTCAAGTTATCAAGTTTATCTCATGGCGTTCAACAATTTAAAACTTGTCATGCTCGTGGTGAAGAGTTTGTTCAATTCCAAATCTTGGTTCGTTCCAGATCTTGGCTACATGTGAATCCTCAAACCCTGGTCTTCTATCCATCGTTGTTCCAGATATCATAGCTTTTGTCGGTGTGGGTCGTCCTACTGTCAACGCATAAAGTTTCAAACACATTTTACATTTCGCACGACTTGATGTCGACGATGAATGTCGTGGTAGCAATGAAGTGATTTCTGGCTAAAGTTACGACATATTGTTTAAAGATGAGAGCAAGGTCAAGTCCGTGTGAAGCACGTCCATGGGCTGATCATCGGCTTAAGAACGGAGCAAGAAGAGACCTTTTGTCACTTCCGGAAGGTCCCATTATAGGGCTTTCAGCAAGCGATTCAAGGAAGCACTAAACGGATTAACAAAAGAGCATTGGGCTGATTATGGAAATGTAGAGACCGAGATAAGGCCAAGTGCACAGCGAGGCCTAACCATGTGATCGGAATAAAACTTCCATGACTCAGCATTTGTGCGGACCTTTGCCCATTATTAGATTTTTGCCCATTATCAGATTTGAAAGCTTTTACAGGACTTTTCAAGTTATCGAGTTTATTTCATGGCGTTCAACAATACAAAACTTGTCATGCTCGTGGTGAAGTGTTTCTTCACTTCCAAGTATTGGTTCGTTCCAGATCTTGGCTATGTGTCAATCCTCAAACTCTAGTCTTCTCAATTCTTGTGTTCTATCCATCGTTGTTCCAGGTATCATAGCTTTTGTTAGTGTGGTTCGTCCTACTGTCAACGCACAAAGTTTCAAGCACAATTTACATTTCGGACGACTTGATGTTGACCATGATTGTCGTGGTAGCAACGAAGAGATTTCTGGCTAAAGTTACGACATATTGTTTATAGATGAGAGCAAGGGAAAGTCCGTCTGATGCACGTCCAGGGGCTAATCATCGGCTTAAGAACGGAGCAAGAAGAGACCATTTGTCAATTCCGGAAGGTCCCATTGTCGGACTTTGGGCAAGCGATTCAAGGAAGCACTAACCGGATTAACAAAAGAGCATTGGGCTGATTACGGAAATGGAGAGACCGAGATACGGCCAAGTGCACAACGAGGCCTAATCCATGTGATCGGAATAAAACATCCATGACTCAGCATTTGTATGGACCTTTGCCCATTATCAGATTTGAAAGCTTTTACAGAACTTTTGAAGTTATCGAGTTTATCTCATGGCTTTCAACAATACAAAACTTGTCATGCTCGTTGGGAAGAGTTTCTTCACTTCCAAGTCTTGGTTCGTTCCAGATCTTGGCTACGTGTCAATCCTCAAACCATGGCCTTCTCAATTCCTGTGTTCTATCCATCGTTTTTCCCGGTTTCATAGCTATTGTTGGCGTGCTTCGTCCTACTGCCAATGCATAAAGTTTCAGACACAATTTACATTTTGGACTACTTGATGTTGACCATGATTGTCGTGGTAGCAACGAAGAGATTTCTGGCTAAAGTTACGACATATTGTCTATAGATGAGAGCAAGGGAAAATTCGTCTGATGCATGTCCAGGGGCTCATCATCGGCTTAAGAACGGAGCAAGAAGAGACCATTTGTCACTTCCGGAAGGTCCCATTGTCGGACTTTGGGCAAACGATTCAAGGAAGCACTAAATGGATTAGTGAAAGAGCATTGGGCTTATTATGGAAATGGAGAGACCGAGATAAGCCCAAGTGCGGAGCGAGGCCTAATCCATGTGATCGGAATAAAACATCCATGACTCAGGATTTGTGAGGACTTTTTCCAATTATCAGATTTGAAAGCTTTTACAGAACTTTTGAAGTTATCGAGTTTATCTCAGGGCATTCAACCATTCAAAACTTGTCATGCTCGTGGTGAAGAGTTTCTCCACTTCCAAGTCTTGGTTCGTTCCTGATCTTGGCTACGTGTCAATCCTCAGACCCTGGTCTTCTCAATTCTTGTGTTCTGTCCATCGTTGTTCCAGGTATCATAGCTTTTGTCGGTGTGGTTCGTCCTACTGTCAACGTACAAAGTTTCAAACACAATTTACGTTTCGGATGACTTGATGTCGAAAATGTTTGTCGTGGTAGCAATGAAGTGATTTCTGGCTAATGTTACGACATATTGTCTAAAGATGAGAGCAAGGGCAAGTTCGTGGGAAGCACGTCCAGGGGCTGATCAACGGCTTAAGAACGGAGCAAGAAGTGACCGTTTGTCTCTTCCGGAAGGTCCCATTATAGGACTTTCGGCAAGCGATTCAAGGAGGCACCAAACGGATTAACAAAAGAGCATTGGGCTGATTATGGAATTGGAGAGACCGAGATAAGGCCAAGTGCACAGCGAGGCCTAATCCATGTTATCAGAATAAAACATCCATGACCAAGCATTTGTGAGGACCTTCGCCCATTATTAGATTTGAAAGCTTTTACAGAACTTTTCAAGTTATCGAGTGTATCTCATGGCGTTCAACAATGCAAAACTTGTCATGCTCGTAGGGAAGAGTTTCTTCACTTCCAAGTCTTGGTTCCTTCCAGATCTTGGCTACGTGTCAATCCTCAAACCCTGGTCTTCTCAATTCTTGTGTTCTATCCATCATTGTTCTAGGTATCATAGCTTTTGTCGGTGTGGTTCGTCCTACAGTCAACGCACAAAGTTCCAAACACAATTAACCTTTCGGACGACTTGATGTCGACAATGATTGTCGTGGTAGCAATGAAGTAATTTCTGGTTAAAGTTACGACATATTGTCTCCAGATGAGAGCAAGGGCAAGTCCGTCTGAAGCACGTCTAGGTGGTAATCATCGGCTTAAGAACGGAGCAAGAAAAGACCATTTGTCACTTCCGGAAGGTCCCATTATAGGACTTTCAGCAGGTGATTCAAGGAAGCACTAAACGGATTAACAAAACAGCATTGGGCGGATTATGGAAATGGATAGATCGAGATAAGCCCAAGTGCACAGTGAGGACTAATCCTTGTGATCGGAATAAAATATCCATGATTCAGCATTTGTGTGGTCCTTTGCCCATTATCAGATTTGAAAGCTTTTACCGAACTTTTCAAGTTATCGCGTTTATCTCATGGCGTTCAACAATTCAAAACTTGTCATGCTCGTGGTGAAGAGTTTGTTCAATTCCAAGTCTTGGTTCATTCCAGATCTTGGCTACATGTCAATCCTCAAACCCTGGTCTTCTATCCATCGTTGTTCCAGATATCATAGCTTTTGTCGGTGTGGGTCGTCCTACTGTCAACGCATAAACTTTCAAACACAATTTACAGTTCGGACGTCTTGATGTCGACCATGATTGTCGTGGTAGCAATGAAGTGATTTCTGTCTAAAGTTACGACGTATTGTCTAAAGATGAGAGCAAGGGCAAGTCCGTCTGATGCACGTCCAGGGGCTAATCATCGGCTTAAGAACGGAGCAAGAATAGACCATTCGTCACTTCCGAAAGGTCCCATTCTAGGATTTTGGGCAAGGGATTCAAGGAAGCACTAAACGGATTAACAATAGAGCATTGGGTTGATTATGGAAATGGAGTGACCGTGATAAGCCCAAGTGCACAGCGAGGCCTAATCCATGTGACGGAATAAAACATCCATGACTCAGCATTTGTGAGGTCCTTTGCCCATTCTCAGATTTGAAAGCTTTTACAGAACTTTTGAAATTATCGAGTTTATCTTCTGGCGTTCAACAATACAGAACTTGTCATGCTCGTGGGGAAGAGTTTCTTCACTTCCAAGTCTTGGTTCATTCCAGATCATGGCTACGTGTCAATCCTCAAACCCTGGTCTTCTCAATTCTTGGGTTCTATCCATCGTTGTTAGAGGTATCATAGCTTTCGTCGGTGTGGTTCGTCCTACTGTCAACGCACAAAGTTTCAAACACAATTTACATTTCGGACGACTTGCTGTCGACCATGATTGTCGTGGTAGCAATGAAGTGATTTCCGGCTAAAGTTACGACATATTGTCTAATGATGAGAGCAAGGGCAAGTTCCTTTGAAGCACGTCCAGGCGCTGATCATCGGCTTATGAACGGAGCAAGAATAGACCATTTGTCACTTCCGGAAGGTCCCATCATAGGACTTTGGGCAAGCGATTCAAGTAAGCACTCAAAGGATTAACAAAAGAGCATTGGGCTGATTATGGAAATGGAGAGACCGAGATAAGCCCAAGTGCACAGCGAGGCCTAATACATGTCATCGGAATAAAACATCCATGACTCAGCATTTGTGTGGACCTTTGCCCATTATCCGATTTGAAAGCTTTTGCAGACTTTTCAAGTTATCGAGTTTATCTCATGGCAGTCAACAATACAAAACCTGTCATGCTCGTGGGGAAGAGTTTCTTCACTTCCAAGTCTTGGTTCATTCCAGATCTTGGCTACGTGTCAATCCTCAAACCCTGGTCTTCTCAATTGTTGTGTTCTATCCATTGTTGTTCCAAGTATCATAGCTTTTGTCGGTGTGGTTCGTCCTACTGTCAACGCACAAAGTTTCAAACACAATTTACATTTCGGACGGCTTGATGTCGATGATGAGTGTCGAGGTAGCAATGAAGTGATTTCTGGCTAAAGTTATGACATATTGTTTAAAGGTGAGGGCAAGGTCAAGTCCGTGTGAAGCACGTCCAGGAGCTGATCATCGGCTTAAGAACGGAGCAAGAAGAGACCTTTTGTCAATTCCGGAAGGTCCCATTATAGGGCTTTCAGCAAGCGATTCAAGGAAGCACTAAACGGAATAACAAAAGAGCATTGGGCTGATTATGGAAATGGAGAGACTGAGATAAGGCCAAGTGCACAGCGAGGCCTAATCCATGTGATCGGAATAAAACATCCATGACTTAGCATTTGTGGGGACCTTTGCCCATTATCAGATTTGAAAGTTTTTACAGAACTTTTGAAGTTATCGAGTTTCTCTCATGGCGTTCAACAATACAAAACTTGTCATGCTCGTGGGGAAGAGTTTCTTCACTTCCAAGTCTTGGTTCGTTCCAGATCTTGGCTATGTGTCAATCGTCAAACCCTGGTCTTCTCAATTCTTGTGTTCTATCCATCGTTTTTCCCGGTTTCAAAGCTTTTATTGGCGTGGTTCGTCCTACTGTCAACGCACAATGTTTCAAACACAATTTACATTTCAGACGACTTGATGTTGACCATGATTGTCATGGTAGCAAGGAAGAGATTTATGGCTAAAGCTACGACATATTGTTTATAGATGAGAGCAAGGGAAAGTCCGTCTGATGCACGTCCAGGGGCTAATCATCGGCTTAAGAATGGAGCAAGAAGAGACCATTT
This sequence comes from Lagerstroemia speciosa, assembly GCA_037672795.1. Lineage (NCBI taxonomy): Eukaryota > Viridiplantae > Streptophyta > Magnoliopsida > Myrtales > Lythraceae > Lagerstroemia > Lagerstroemia speciosa. Next base: position 17,640,887 of record CM075288.1, on the reverse strand, counting down.
GTCACTTCCGGAATGTCCCATTGTCGGACTTTGGGCAAGCGATTCAAGGAAGCACTAAACGGATTAGTGAAAGAGCATTGGGCAGATTATGGAAATGGCGAGACCGAGATAAGCCCAAGTGCAACACGAGGCCTAATCTATCTGATCGGAATAAAACATCCATGACTCAGGATTTGTGAGGACTTTTGCCAATTATCAGATTTGAAAGCTTTTCCAGAACTTTTCAAGTTATCGAGTTTTTCTCATAGCGTTCAACAATTCAAAACTTGTCATGCTTGTGGTGATGAGTTTCTTCACTTCCAAGTTATGGTTCGTTCTAGATCTTGGCTACGTGCCAATCCTCAGAACCTGCTCTTGTCAATTCTTGTGTTCTGTCCATCGTTGTTCCAGGTATCATAGCTTTTGTCGGTGTGGTTCGTCCTACTGTCAACGCACAAAGCTTCAAACACAATTTACATTTCGGACCACTTGATGTCGACCATGATTGTCGTGGTAGCAACGAAGTGATTTCCGGCTAAAGTTATGACATATTGTCTAAAGATGAGAGCAAGGGCAAGTCCGTGGGAAGCACCTCCAGGGGCGGATCATCGGCTTAAGAACGGAGCAAGAGGAGACCTTTTGTCACTTCCGGAAGGTCCCATTATGGGACTTTCGGCAGGCGATTCAAGGAAGCACTAAACGGATTAACAAAAGAGCATTGGGCTGATTATGGAAATGGAGAGACCGAGATAAGCCCAAGTGCACAGCGAGGCCTAATCCATGTGATCGGAATAAAACATCCATAACTCAGCATTTGTGAGGACCTTTGCCCATTATGAGATTTGAAAGCTTTTACAAAACTTTTGAAGTTATCGAGTTTATCTCATGGCGTTCAACAATTCCAAACTTGTCATGCTCGTGGTGAAGAGTTTCTTCACTTCCAAGTCTTGGTTCGTTCCAGATCTTGGCTACCTGTCAATCCACAAACCCTGGTCTTCTCAATTCTTGTGTTCTATCCATCGTTGTTCCAGGTATCATAGCTTTTGTCGGTGTGGTTCGTTCTACTGTCAACGCAGAAAGTTTTAAACACAATTTACATTTCGGACGACTTGATGTGGACCATGATTGTCGTGCTAGCAACGAAGTGATTTCTGGCTAAAGTTACGACATATTGTCTATACATGAGAGCAAGGGCAAGTCCGCCTGATGCACCTCTAGGGGCTAGTCATCGGCTTAAGAACGGAGCAAGAAGAGACCTTTTGTCACTTCCGAAAGGTCCCATTGTAGGACTTTGGGCAAGCGATTCGAGGAAGCACTAAACGGATTAAGAAAAGAGCATTGGGCTGATTATGGAAATGGAGAGACCGAGATAAGCCCAAGTGCACCGCGAGGCTGATGTGATCGATGATACGAGCTCGATGCCTGCAATCAAAGTCTCTCATGATCCGATGATGAGAGGCTCATGCACGACGAAGAAGTGGATATGGATATGCATACAAGTGACGAGCAAGCTCAATGACTCAACATTATCCTTAATATTTCAAAAATGGACAAATGATGAAGGCCATATATTTCAGCTAAGCATCAAGAGTGCAAGTGATTCAAGAAATATATTTCAGTTGAATGCCAAGAGGGCAAGTATCTTCAAGAAATATATCTTAACAAGGTGAAAGGGAAAGAATATTTTCAAGAAAGGCAGTTGAGAGAACTAAAGAGGCAAGAGAAGCACAAGTTAATACTGATATATTGAAATTATCTACAAGAATATATCGCTTTCCCCTTTTAGCAAGTAGAATATATTTCCTTCCCCTTTATTTAGTTCGAAGATATTGTTAATATATTGTAATTTATCTGGGATAGCACTTAGATTTGCTTTCTGTTTAGTTTCCTATCCTATGAGAACCATTTAGGAAGGTTATTTTTGATGTAATATTGCACTTTGTCCTATTTAAAGGCTGGTGCTTGCCCTTCGACGAATTTTGGATCAGTTTTATTCATTAATGAAGTGTGAGATTTTATTCTCTTTGGTTCTTTGAAGAACTATTCGAACTTATTGGACTTTTCCGTGGTGTTCATCCCCGACTTATCAATCAACCCTTCCATAGTTGATTGTGGCGTCTTCACTATACCAAGGTTCTTACCTCTCTATAGGTAATGGGTCAAGGTTCCACCTTTCGAGCTTGATAAGGACACGTTTCCTGGAGACCTTAGTCGTATACGGGTTTCGTCACGAGTTGGTGAGGTTCATATCATACTTGATATCGGGTTTCATCACAGTGTTGGCAAGGTTCGCATCATTTGGTATCAGAGCCAACGTTCTAAGTCAAGTTCAATCTATCCTTTTTGTTTTTCTTTGTTTTCCTTTGTTTTCTTTCATCTTCGTTGTCTTTCTTTATCTTCTTTCTTTTCTATTATCTTCTTGAGAAAAAGTAAATAAGAAAAAAAGTAGTGGGAGAGGAAAAAAAAAGGTAGCAGAAAAAAAAAAGAAGCAAAAAAAAAAGAAAGAAAAGTTGCAAAATAAAAAAAATTTTAAAAAAGAAGAATCATCAACAAAAAAAGCAGGAAAAAAAGTAGAAGAAGTGAGACACTAAACAAGTTGAAGAATTATTTGTCCATTCATAGAGCTATCAATATCTTCGTACTCAAAGTTGTTTCTTTTCAATTCATCTATCATTCTCTTGTCCGTAATCCCCTTATTTTGCTTGATCTTTGTTACTTTGGAACTTGACCCTATTCTATTCTTTCAAATCTTGGTGAAGTCATGGTGGATTGTTGCGGGACTTTCTGATTATAGTTTGTTTAGTTCAAAAAGAACTGAAAGAGAATATACGAGTGGAAAAAGGCAAGAGTGGTGAGATTATTAGAGGGTAAAAGCCGTTTGAGTGCAAACACGAGTGAATTGAGTGAGCATATTCTTGAGTGAAATATGTGAGAGAGTGCTTGTGAGGTCCTAATATCTGTTGCAGATTCTCATCATGTCACACTATCAAGAGGAAAGCACATTCGAAGATATACAACTACAAGCATATGTACAAGAGGTTGGGAGGATGATGAGAGCTGAATTGAAACAAATGCACAAGAAGATAGATCGAATTGAGGATGAAGCAAAAAGAAAAAGCTTTCAGCTTCCATATGAAGATAAAGAATTGAGGAGACCAATGCAGAACAATGATCTCCGTGACACAAAAGTGAAGTTTCCAACTTTCCAAGGCAAAAATGACCCCGAAGCTTATCTTTTGTGGGAGGAGGGGATGGATGATGCAAATCAAGAGAATGGTACAAGAGATCCTATTAGAGTTCCGAACGGGCCAATTACGAGGGCACGGGCCAAGAAGCTTAGAGAAGATCTGAACGGGCTAGTTCGGAGAATTTGGACTCAGGCGAACTCAATGAAGCATGCTGAAGCAAGTCCACGTGTGCCAGCAACATATGTCAACATTATTGAAGTTCTCGAAGATTCCAGTCAAAGTTGAATAATTCTGGTCAAAGAAGAATATTACATGGCTAAGTAATATATTACCTTTCTAAGTCAGAATATTAGGGTAATATTTCATTGTTTCCTAAAGAACAGTTGGAATATTTTTGTTGCCTATTACATAGGAGGCAATCTGGAGATACAATATTTCGCATATCTTGTAATTGTGGCCTATTTATAGGTCAAGGCTGAGGATGGACGAATTTTCAGACTTCTTTTGTTATTCAATACATAATTCTGTGAGGAATTTGCTCTTCTTGGTTCTTGAGAAGACTCGTAGAACTTATCAAGGTTTCTTGTGGCGTTCTACAACCGGACTTATCACTTTGATCCTCGGGGTGTGGCGTCCTTTCCAAACCATAGCTTTGGTTCCTATCTCGCTAGATAGTGGGTCAAAGCTTGCCTTCGGAACTTGTTCTTTGCAGATCTTGGGGTTCTCTTCCATATATTGTTGTCGGGTTTTGCCACATGTTGGTAAGATTCACATCAATGGAGATGGTCTTTAAACATCATATCTACTCCGAAAAGAAAAAGGTACAACTTGCTTCATTTTAATTCTCCGACTATACTATTATTTGGTGGGATCGGATTATTACAAGTAAGAGACAGAATGGAGAGCGACCCGTTGAGACATGGAACGAGATGAAGTCAATAATGAGGCGACGATTCCTTCCAAGTTACTGTCACCGGGAATGGCACAACAAATTCCAGCATCTCACTCAAGGATCAGAGAGCGTTCTCAATTATTACAAAGAGATGGAGGTTGCAATGACCCGAGCGGACATAGAGGAGGACACAGAAGTCACCATGGACAGGTTCGTACGTGGATTAAATCCTGAGATTGTGGATGAAGTGGCGGTGCATTGTTATGAAGACTTCAAAGAAATGTTGCCCTATGCCATGAAAGTTGAACGATGGTTGAAGCAAAGAAACATGGATGAATGGCGCAGAAGCATGGCTGCAACAAGTTCTTCAAGATCAACCTCTCAGCAAGTTGAGGTCCCCTCAATGAATATATGTTCTGAGCCATCTGTGGATGTCAAACAAGCTGTGAGTATTACACAAATTCATGAGAACCAAAAGAATGCTCAAGAAAAAGAGTCTGATAAAAAAAGAGAGAGTGAGAAAAAGAAACAATGTGATAAAAAGAATGATGAGTGTCAAGAAACAAAGAGCAATAAAAAAGAGAAAGAGATTGAAGTTGTGGAAAACGAAAATGAGAGAAAAGATATTGAGGAGAGAGAAAATAAGAGAGATGTTTCATTGGTGAGTGCAAGAGAGGAAAAAGACCGTGAGATTGAGAGTTCTTTAATTTTGCATCAGCCCCTTATGATTAAGGAGCCGATTTTATTTACTAACAATCTTGTCAGACTCTTGCCGAGCAATATTATTTCCTATTTGCAGGAAATCAAGGGAGCGCATCAAGGATCAATTCCAAACCAACTAGCCATTAGAAGTAATCATAAGGAGATGAAGGAGATTCAACTACAACCCAATGAGCAAGTGGTAAAACTACAAGCTAGTGAGTACATGAGTCCCTTTATTGTCCTAATGTTACTAGAGCATGAGGATCAAACATGGATAGGGTTTTCTGATTTCGAAGCCATCAAAAATACCATGGTCATGTGCCCTAATTCTGTTCCTCATTTAGATCGCATGTTAGATGGATTTCATGATGCATGTTTGATTTCAAAGCCTAATGTGGAAAGTGAATTTCATCATGTTTGGTTGAAGGAGGGATATGAGTTCATCAATACATTGCAAATAAAACTTGATTTGTTTGACTGGTTGGTGATTCATTTTGGATTGATTAATAGGTCTAACGCTTTCATGATACTTATGAGCCATAATTTACATGCATTTATTTACGTTGACGGCATTCGTTATGATAAGAGTCCAGATAATCATGATAAATACTCAAGACTTGTTTTAGAGGCCTTAAGAAAAGAATCGTTATTTGCTAAACTTGAAACCCGAACTCTTTGTATGGATGAGATTGTATTTATTGATTTGATTTTGAGTGCTACTGTTAATGAGAATGTTGTTGAAGAGGAAAAGGCAATCCAAGGTTGGCCAATATCTACTTTGGTAAGTCAGGTAAGTGGTTTCCATTGCTTATCTAGCTTATATTGGTACTATATTCCATGTCATATAATGGATGATGCCACACATGATGATTTGATCTTCGAAATGATTTTGAGGTTACATACTGTGTTCATTTTGAGTAAAGAAGTTATGTTTTTGAACTACACTTGGAAAAATTTGAGAGACCTTGGAAAAATTTGAGAGACCTTGGAAACAAATTATTGTTTTTGACTTGCTATGCTAAAATTGACGCCAAAGCATGTGAAGAATATTTACCACATATTGGCTTTTCTTACTGTAGGTTTGACTACTCTATCACAAGATTTTCATCTTTGGAAATTTCATATGAGTTTGTTACATATATTTATCATTTGTTTGATTTACGTTTCTTTGAGTTTATTAATTTTTATGGACAGAACAAAGTTGAAGTTGTTGAGCAAATTCATGAGAGAAAAGTACTTAGAATTGAGATGAAAGTGAAGCATTATGAGAAACATTCAATCATTAGGCGAAAGAAGAAATTTGATTTTGATCCAGGAGGTTGTAATTCATTGCGCATGAGGAAGAAGATGATTCACATTCAAATGAATTCAAGGCGACATCCTCATGGAGAAGGGCTATTTCGAGTTCTTGAGTGGATTGCTAATGATACTTACAAATTTGAACAGCAAGATGAGTGTAAAGATAATGACAATTTCCAAGCTTGTAATTTATCTTCATTTAATGCAGGGCAAGATTTGAGGACAAATCCTTTTCAAGAGGAGGGGAATGATGTGATCCATGATACGAGCTCGATGCTTGCAATCAAAGTCTCTCATGATCGGATGATGAGAAGCTCGTGCACGACGAAGAAGTGGATATGGATATGCATACAAGTGACGAGCAAGCTCAATGACTCAACATTATCCTTAATATTTCAAAAATAGACAAATGATGAAGGCCACATATTTCAGTTAAGCATCAAGAGTGCAAGTGATTCAAGAAATATCTTTCAGTTGAATGTCAAGAGGGCAAGTATCTTCAAGAAATATATCTTAACAAGGTGAAAGGGAAAGAATATTTTCAAGAAAGGGCGTTGAGAGAACTAAAGAGGCAAGAAAAGCACAAGTTAATGCTGATATATTGAAGTTATCTACAAGAATATATCACTTCCCCCTTTTAGCAAGTAGAATATATTTCCTTCCCCTTTATTTAGTCCCGAAGATATTGTTAATATATTGTAATTTCTCTGGGATAGCACTTAGATTTGCTTTCCAATTAGTTTCCTATCCTATGAGAACCATTTAGGAAGGTTATTTTTGATGTGATATTGTACTTTGTCCTATTTAAAGGCTGGTGCTTGCCCTTGGACGAATTGGGATCAGTTTTATTCATTAATGAAGTGTGAGATTTTATTCTTTTTGGTTCTTTGAAGAACTATTCGAACTTATCGGAGTATTCCGTGGCATTCATCCCCTACTAATCAATCAACCCTTCCATAGTTGATTGTGGCGTCTTCACTATACCAAGGTTCTTACCTCTCTATAGGTAATGGGTCAAGGTTCCACCTTTCGAGCTTGATAAGGACACGTTTCCTGGAGACCTTAATTGAATACGGGTTTCGTCACGAGTTTGTGAGGTTCATATCATACTTGATATCGGGTTTCATCACAGTGTTGGCGAGGTTCGCATCATGCTCGTGGTGCAGAGTTTCTTCACTTCCAAGTCTTAGTTCATTCCAGATCTTGGCTACGTCTCAATTGTAAAACCCCAGTCTTCTCAATTCTTATGTTCTATCCATCGTTGTTCCCGGGTTCTTAGCTTTTGTCGGTGTGGTTCGTCCAACTGTCAACGCACAAAGTTTCAAACACAATTTACATTTCAGACGACTGGATGTCGACCATGATTGTTGTGGTAGCAATGAAGTGATTTCCGGCTAAAGTTACAACATATTGTCTACAGATGAGAGCAAGGGCAAGTCCGTCTGATGCACGTCCAGGGGCTAATCATCGACTTAAGATCGGAGCAAGAAAAGACCATTTGTCACCTCCGGAAGGTCCCATTGTTGGACTTTGAGCAAACGATTCAAGGAAGCACTAAACGGATTAACAAAAGAGGAGTGCGCTGATTATGGAAATGGAGAGACCGAGATAAGCACAAGTGCAGAGCGAGGCCTAATCCATGTGATTCGAATAAAACATCCATGACTCAGCATTTGTGAGGACGTTTGCCCATTATCAGATTTGAAAGCTTTTAAAGAACTTTTGAAGTTATCGAGTTTATCTCATGGCGTTAAACAATTGAAAACTTGTCATGCTCGTGGTGCAGAGTTTCTTCACTTCCAAGTCTTGGTTCGCTCCAGATCTTGGCTACGTGTCAATCCTCAAACCCTGTTCCTCTCAATTCCTGTGTTCTATCCATCTTTGTTCCCAGTTTCATAGCTTATGTCGGTGTGGTTCGTCCTACTGTCAATGCACAAAGTTTCAAACACAATTTACATTTCGCACTACTTGATGTCGACCATGATTGTCATGGTAGCAATGAAGTGATTTCTGGCTAAAGTTACAACATATTGTCTTCCGATGAGAGCAATGCCAAGTCCATCTGATGCACATCCAGGGACTAATCATCGGCTTAAAAACGGAGCAAGAAGAGACCATTTGTCACTTCTGGAAGGTCCCACCATAGGACTTTGGGCAAACGATTCAAGGAAGCACTAAACGGATTAATAAAAGAGCATGGGGCTGGCTATGGAAATGGAGAGACCGAGATAAGCCCAAGTGCGGAGCGAGGCCTAATCCATTTGATCGGAATAAAACATCCATGACTTAGCATTTGTGAGGACCTTTGCCCATTATCAGATTTGAAAACTTTTACAGAACTTTGGAAGTTATCGAGTTTATCTCATGGCGTTCAATAATTCAAAACTTGTCATGCTCGTGGTGCAGAGTTTCTTCATTTCCAAGTCTTGGTTCGTTCCAGATCTTAGCTACATGGCAAACCTCAAACCTTGGTCTTCTCAATTCTTATGTTCTTATCCATCGTTGTTCCCGGGTTGTCAGCTTTTGTCGGTGTGCTTCGTCCTACTGTCAACGCACGAAGTTTCAAACACAATTCACATTTCGGACGACTTGATGTCGACCATGATTGTCGTGGTAGCAATGAAGTGATTTCTGGCTAAAGTTACAACATGTTGTCCACAGATGAGAGTAAGGGCAAGTCCGTCTGATGCACGTCCAGGAGCTAATCATCAGCTTATGAACGGAGCAAGAAAAGACCATTTATCACCTCCAGAAGGTCCCATTGTAGGACTTTGGGCAAACGATTCAAGGAAGCACTAAACGGATTAACAAAAGAGGATTGCGCTGACTGTGGAAATGGAGAGATCAAGATAAGCCCAAGTGCAGAGCGAGACCTAATCCATGTGATTGGAATGAAACATCCCTGACAGCATTTGTGAGGACCTTTGCCCATTATCAGATTTGAAAGCTTTTACAGAACCTTTGAAGTTATCGAGTTTATCTTATGGCGTTCAACAACTCAAAACTTGTCATGCTCGTGGTGCAGAGTTTCTTCACTTCCGAGTCTTGGTTCGTTCCAGATCTTGGCTACGTGTCAATCCTCAAGCCCTGGTCTTCTCAATTCTTGTGTTCTATCCATCATTGTTCCAGGTTTCATAGCTTTTGTCGGTGTGGTTTGTCCTGCTCTCAACGCGCAAAGTTTCAAACACAATTTACATTTCAGACGACTTGATTTCGACCATGATTGTCATGGTAGCAATGAAATGATTTCTGGGTAAAGTTACGTCATATTGTCTATGGATGAGAGCAAGGGCAAGTCCGTCTGATGCACGTCCAGGGGCTAATCATCGGCTTATGAACGGAGCAAGAACAGACCATTTGCCACCTCCGGAAGGACCCATTGTAGGACTTTGGACAAACGATTCAAGGAAGCACTAAACGGATTAACAAAAGAGGATTGCGCTGATTATGGAAATGGAGAGACCGAGATAAGCCCAAGTGCAGAGCGAGACCTAATCCATGTGATTGGAATGAAACATCCCTGACAGCATTTGTGAGGACCTTTGCCCATTATCAGATTTGAAAGCTTTTACAGAACCTTTGAAGTTATCGAGTTTATCTTATGGCGTTCAACAACTCAAAACTTGTCATGCTCGTGGTGCAGAGTTTCTTCACTTCCGAGTCTTGGTTCGTTCCAGATCTTGGCTACGTGTCAATCCTCAAGCCCTGGTCTTCTCAATTCTTGTGTTCTATCCATCATTGTTCCAGGTTTCATAGCTTTTGTCGGTGTGGTTTGTCCTGCTCTCAACGCGCAAAGTTTCAAACACAATTTACATTTCAGACGACTTGATTTCGACCATGATTGTCATGGTAGCAATGAAATGATTTCTGGGTAAAGTTACGTCATATTGTCTATGGATGAGAGCAAGGGCAAGTCCGTCTGATGCACGTCCAGGGGCTAATCATCGGCTTATGAACGGAGCAAGAACAGACCATTTGCCACCTCCGGAAGGACCCATTGTAGGACTTTGGACAAACGATTCAAGGAAGCACTAAACGGATTAACAAAAGAGGATTGCGCTGATTATGGAAATGGAGAGACCGAGATAAGCCCAAGTGCAGAGCGAGACCTAATCCTTGTGATTGGAATAAAACATCCATGACTCAGCATTTGTGAGGACCTTTGCCCATTATCAGATTTGAAAGCTTTTACAAAAACTTTGAAGTTATCTAGTTTATCTCATGGCTTTCAACAATTGAAAACTTGTTATGCTCGTGGTGCAGAGTTTCTTCACTTCCATGTCTTGGTTCGTCCAGATCTTGGCTAAGTGTCAATCCTCAAACCCTGGTCTTCTCAATTCTTGTGTTCTATCCATCATTGTTCCAGGTTTCATAGCTTTTGTCGGTGTGGTTCGTCCTACTGTCAACGCACAAAGTTTCACCCACAATTTACATTTCAGACGACTTGATTTCGACCATGATTGTTGTGGTAGCAATGAAATGATTTCTGGGTAAAGTTACGTCATATTGTCTACGGATGAGAGCAAGGGCAAGTCCGTCTAATGCACGTCCAGGGGCTAATCATCGGCTTAAGAACGGAGCAAGAAGAGACCATTTGTCACTTACGGAAGGTCCCATTATAGGACTTTGGGCAAGCGATTCAAGGAAGCACTAAACGGATTAATAAAAGAGCGGTGGGATGATTATGGAGATGAAGAGACCGAGAGAATCCCAAGTGTAGAGCGAGGCCTAATCCATATGATCGGAATAAAACATCCATGGCTCAGCATTTGTGAGGACCTTTGGCCATTATCAGATTTGAATGTTTTTATAGAACTTGTGAAGTTATCGAGTTTATCTCATGGCGTTCAACAATTCAAAACTTGTCATGCTCATGGTGCAGAGTTTCTTCACTTCCATGTCTAGGTTCGTTCCATATCCTGGCTACGTGTCAATCCTCAAACCCTGGTCTTCTCAATTCTTGTGTTCTATCCATCGGTGTTCCAGGTTTCATAGCTTATGTCGGTGTGGTTCGTCGTAGTGTCAACCCACAAAGTTTCAAACACAATTTACATTTCAGACGACTTGATGTCGACCATGATTGTCGTGGTAGCAATGAAGTGATTTCTGGCTAAGGTTACGACATATTGTCTACAGATGACAGCAAGGGCAAGTCCTTCTGAAGCACGCCCAGGGGCTAATCATCGGCTTAGGAACGGAGCAAGAAGAGACCATTTGTCAATTCTGGAAGGTCCCATTTTACGACTTTGGGCAAGCGATTCAAGGAAGCACTAAACTGATTAATAAAAGATCATTGGGCTGATTATGGAAATGGAGAGACCGAGATAAGCCCAACTGCAGAGCGAGCCCTTATCCATGTGATCGGTACAAAACATCCATGACTCAGCATTTGTGTGGATCTTTGCCCATTATCAGATTTAAAAGCTTTTACAGAACTTTTGAAGTTATCGAGTTTATCTCTTGGCGTTCAATAATTCAAAACTTGTCATGCTCGTGGTGCAGAGTTTCTTCACTTCCAAGTTTTGGTTCGTTCAAGATCTTGGCTACCTGTCAATCCCCAAACCCTGGTCTTCTCAATTCTTGTGTTCTATCCATTGTTGTTCCCGATTTCATAGCTTTTGTCACTGTGGTTCGTCCTACTATCAACGCACAATGTTTCAAACGGATTAATAAAAGAGCATTGAGCTGAATATGGAAATGGAGATACCGAGATAAGCCAAAGTGCAGAGCGAGGGCTAATCCATGTGATTGGAATAAAACATCCATGACTCAGCATTTCTGAGGACCTTTGCCCATTATCAGATTTGAAAACTTTTACAGAACTTTTGAAGTTTTCGAGTTTATCTCATGCTGTTCAACAATTCAAAACTTGTCATGCTCGTGGTGCAGCGTTTCTACACTTCCAAGTCTTGGTTCGTTCCGGATCTTGGCTACATGTAAATCCTCAAACCTTGCTCTTCTCAATTCTGGTGTTCTATCCATCGTTATTTCCGGTTTTATGGCTTTTGCCGGTGTGGTTCTTCCTACTGTCAATGCACAAAGTTTCAAACACAATTTACATTTCAGACGACTTGATGTCGACCCTGATTGTCGTCTTAGCAATGAAGTGATTTATGGCTAAAGTTACGACATATTGTCTACAGATGAGAGCAAGGGCAAGTCCATCTGATCCACGTCCAGGGGCTAATCATCGGCTTAAGAACAGAGCAAGAAGAGACCATTTGTCACTTCCGGAAGGTCCCATTATAGGACTTTGGGCAAGCGATTCAGGGAAGCACTAAACGGATTAATAAAAGAGGATTGGGCTGAATATGGAAATGGAGATACCGAGATAATCCCAAGTGCAGAGCGAGGCCTAATCCATATGATCGGAATAGAACATCGATTACTGAGCATTTGTGAGGACCTTTGCCCATTATCAGATTTGAAAGTTTTTACAGAACATTTGAAGTTATCGAGTTTATCTCATGGCGTTCAACAATTCAAAACTTGTCATGCTCGTTGTGCAGAGTTTCTTCACTTCCAAGCGTTGGTTCATTCCAGATCTTGGCTACGTGTCAATCCTCAAAGCCTGGTCTTCTCAATTCTTGTGTGCTATCCAACGTTGTTCCCGGTCTCATAGCTTTTGTTGGTGTGGTTCGTCTTACTGCCAACGCACAAAGTTTCGAGCACAATTTACATTTCGGACGACTTGATGTCGAGCATGATTGTCGTGGTAGCGATGAAGTGATTTCTGGCTAAAGTTACGACATATTGTCTACAGATGAGAGCAAGGGCAAGTCCGTCTGGTGCATGTCCAGGGGCTAATCATCGGCTTAAGAACGGAGCAAGAAGAGACCATTTGTTACTTCCGGAAGGTCCCATTGTAGGACTTTGGGCATGCGATTCAAGGAAGCTCTAAACGGATTAATAAAGGAGCATTGGGCTGATTATGGAAATGGAGACACCAAAATAAGCCCAAGCGCAGAGCGAGGCCTAATCCATGTGATCGGAATAAAACATCAATGACTCAGCATTTGTGATGACATTTTCCCATTATCAGATTTGAAAGCTTTTACAGAACTTTTGAAGTTGTCGAGTTTATCTCATGCTGTTCAACAATTCGAAACTTGTCATGCTCGTGGTGCACCGTTTCTTCACTTTCGAGTCTTGGTTCGTTCCAGATCTTGGCTACGTGTCAATCCTCAAGCGCTGGTCTTCTCAATTCTTGTGTTCTCTCCATCGTTGTTCCCGGTTTCATAGCTTTTGCCGGTGTGGTTCGTCCTACTTTCAATGCATAAAGTTTCAAACACAATTTACATTTTGGACGACTTGATGTCGACCATGATTGTCGTGGTAGGAAAGAAGTGATTTTTGGTTAAAGTTACGACATATTGTCTACAGATGAGAGCAAGGGCAAGTCCATCTGATCAACGTCCAGGGGCTAATCATCGGCTTAAGAACGGAGCAAGAAGGGACCAATTGCCACTTGCAGAAGGTCCCATTATAGGACTTTGGGCAAGCGATTCAAGGAAGCACTAAACGGATTAATAAAAGAGCATTGGACTGATTATGGAAATGGAGTGTGATGCAAATCAAGAGAATGGTACAAGAGATCCTATTAGAGTTCCTAACGGGCCAATTACGAGGGCACGGGCCAAGAAGCTTAGAGAAGATCTGAACGGGCTAGTTCGGAGAATTTGGACTCAGGCGAACTCAATGAAGCATGCTGAAGCAAGTCCATGTGTGCCAGCAACATATGTCAACATTATTGAAGTTCTCGAAGATTCCAGTCAAAGTTGAATATTTCTGGTCAAAGAAGAATATTACATGGCTAATAATATATTACCTTTCTAAGTCAGAATATTAGGGTAATATTTCATTGTTTCCAAAAGAATAGTTAGAATATTTTTGTTGCCTATTACATAGGAGGCAATCTGGAGATACAATATTTCGCATATCTTGTAATTGTGGCCTATTTATAGGTCAAGGCTGAGGATGGACGAATTTTCAGACTTCTTTTGTTATTCAATACATAATTTTGTGAGGAATTTGCTCTTCTTGGTTCTTGAGAAGACTCGTAGAACTTATCAAGGTTTCTTGTGGCGTTCTACAACCGGACTTATCACTTTGATCCTCGGGGTGTGGCATCCTTTCCAAACCGTAGCTTTGGTTACTATCTCGCTAGGTAGTGGGTCAAAGCTCGCCTTCGGAACTTGTTCTTTGCAGATCTTGGGGTTCTCTTCCATATATTGTTGTTGGGTTTTGCCACATGTTGGTAAGGTTCACATCAGAGTGACCTAGAAAAGCCCAAGTGTGGAGCGAGCCCTAATCCATGTGATCGGAATAAAACATGCATGACTCAGCGCGCTAGCACGCTACGGTATCCGCCACGGTATCCCGCCACGAGGTTGCTAGCGACGTAGCGTGCTGCTAGCGCTAGCACGCTACAGTATACGCCACGGTATCCCGCCACGAGGTCACCAGCATAGTAGCGTGCCCCTTGTGCTAGCACTGACCGAGCACCTGATCAAACATATCCAAGCCGTCAGTAGATCAATAATCGAGCAACATACCGAACACCTGATCGAGCAACACCGCCATGAATTCCAGCCGTGGATTGTGACGCCCAACGATCCTCTGATCGAGCATCCCGCTACGTGATTGATCCCGATCGATCACCGTGACGATCATCCATCGCCACACGGTACCACGCTCGTGCCGTTGCGCACACGAGCATCCCAGCACGCTACCATGGATGTGCGTCCACACCCTACGCCTTGGTATCGAGGGAGGCTGCCACCACATACCCCCCTAAAGAGCTTATTTTAAGTTCTTGCCTTTTGTAGCAGGTGATATTGCCACCAGGGAATTTTACACCAGATTCCCGTCGCTGGAACTCGTAGCGCCGCCACACGCCTAAACCACAGTTTTCCCTCTAGCACATAGCATGGCTGGAATGCTACTGAGGGACTTAGCATCCCAGCCAGTATAGATGTCGGAGCATTAAGGGGCTAACAAACCACCCCCACTAGAAGAAGCCGACGCCATCGTCGAAACAGACCGAAGATACTCTTGTATTTTCTCCTCGAACTGCCAAAGCATAGCCTCCTTCTCCCAGCTTGCTTCTGACATAGGCCAATCCTTCCATGAGACCAAGTACTCGGTCCTCCGATTCTTCTTGCTGTGACCCAACACTCTGTGGTCCAGCACTCGGTCAACTTCCTTCTCAAGTTCCTTCATCACAGTCAGGGGAGCGCGTTTTGGTTTTGAGCGCTCCGGATCATCATCCTTGTGATAAGGCTTAAGGAAACTGACATGGAAGGTAGGATGAATCTTCATCCTCTGTGGTAGTGCCAGCCGATAGGCAACAGCTCCAATCCGCTTCACTATCTCGAACGGTCTGTCGTACCTCTGGATCAGACCCTTGTGCCATCGCTTGCTAGTCACTTTCTTCCAAATTTGGGGCGTAAGTTTCAGCATCACTTTATCTCCAACCTGAAACTCAAGCGGTCTCCGCCCCGTGTCCGCGTACTTCTTCATACGATGAACTGCTTTTGCAAGGCTGTCCTGGGCTTCCTCAAGCATCTCTTGCTTGTTCCTTGCAAACCGGTACGCTGCGGGACTTGTGCCTTCCTTCTTTTGCAGAGCTATCTCGCTAGGGGTCATCGGCTGATAGCCCATAGCGAGCTTAAACGGACTGAAACCCGTTGATGAGGAGCGATGCAAGTTGTAGCAGAACTGTGCGGTGTCTAGCAAGTCAAGCCAGTTCCGTTGACTCGCCGTCACGTAATGCCTCAGATACTCCTCCAACAATTGGTTCATCCTTTCAGTCTGTCCATCCGTCTGCGGGTGGTTGGCTGTTGAGAATTTCAATTCCGTCCCCATCAAGTTGAAGAGACGGGTCCAGAATCTCCCAGTGAAACGTGCATCCCTGTCGCTAATGATATCCATTGGGAGCCCAAATAGCTTCACCACGTTGCGGTAGAACTCATGCGCCGCAATCTCTGCCGTGCAGTTCTTTGGTACAGGTTTGAAGACTCCATACTTCGAAAACCTGTCCACCACAACCATTATCGCATCAAATCCTTTCACGTCAGGAAACCCACTTACAAAATCCATTGAAACCGACACCCAAGGTTTCTCCGGTATTAGCAGGGGCTGCAGTAGCCCTGCCTCTGCACGCCTCTCCACCCTGTCTTGCTGTCAGACAAGGCAAGTCCTCACGAAGAGTTCAATCTCCTCCTCCATCTTTGGCCAGTAATATGAGCGTGACAGCAACGCTAGCATCCTTTCCCGGCCCCGGTGCCCAGCCCACTGTGAATCATGGTGTTCACGCAGCAGCTGAGATTGAAGTCCCCCTCCGCTAGGGACAAACACGCGACCACCCTTCGTGTACAGCAACCCATCCTCCAACCAGTACCGCCTGATGGTACCATCTTGCACCTGTGCCACCAATTTCTGGTACAGCCGATCCTCCTTCGCCTGATCCTTCAATTTGTTGGCGAAGTCAGATTCAATTTGGTGCAACGCTGCCACAATTTCCACCGCCTTCCTGCTCAATGCATCCGCCACAAGATTGTGACGACCGGGTCTGTGTTCCCACTCAAAGTGGTATTCCGCCAGGAACTCTTGCCAACGTGCCTGTCTAGGAGACAGCTTCTTTTGCTTCCTAAAGAACGTGTTGGCAATATTATCAGTTTTAACAAGGAATGAGGTTCCAAGCAAATATACCCGCCAGACGAGCAAGCAGTGAACCACCGCTAGCATTTCCTTCTCGTGTGCCGAGTAGCGCTGTTCAGCTGGTTTCAACATCCAACTCTCAAATGCTACTGGGTGTCCTTCCTGCACAAACACCCCGCCTATGGCATGATCGGATGCATCTGTATGGACTTCAAATGGCTTGTCAAAGTCCGGCAACTTCAGAACAGGTTCTGCTACGATCATGGACTTAGGCCCCTCAAAGGCTTCCTGACATGCATCATCCCAAGTCCATGTGCGGTTTTTCTGCAGCAGGTCGGTCAGCGGGGACACCTTCTTCGAGTATCCCTTAATGAACTTTCGGTAGTAGTTTGCCAAGCCGAGGAAACTCCGAAGCTCACTGACCTTAGTTGGAGCAGGCCACTCCTTGATTGCTTGGACTTTCCGGGGGTCCATCCGCACAGTACCATCGCCCACAATGTGCCCAAGGAATTTGATTTCCTTGACACAGAATTCGCATTTTTCTTTCTTCACGAACAGGGTGTTCTCCCTAAGGCGCTAGAACACCAACCGCAAATGTTGCATATGATCCTCAAAGGATCTACTGTACACAACAATGTCATCCAAATACACAACTACGAATTCGTCCAGCATATCATGAAACACATCATTCATCAGATTACAAAAAGTAGCTGGTGCATTAGTCAAGCCGAATGGCATGACCAGAAATTTGTAGGAACCATAACGTGCTACCATTGTTGTTTTTGCCTCATCGCCTTCCGCAATGCGGACTTGCCAGTAACCTGAGCGTAAATCCAGCATCGTGAAGTACTCTGCTTCGCAGAGTCAGTCAAACAAGTCTGCGATCAAGGGCACCGAATACTTGTTTTTGATGGTCACCTTGTTCAGCCCACGGTAATCTACGCACAGTCGTAGAGATCCGTCTGGTTTTCCCTGAAACAACACAGGAGCACCATAAGGAGCTTTTGAGGGCTGAATCTTCCTCGAGTCCAACAACTCCGTGAGTTGCAATCGCAACTGGAGGTTCAGTAGGGAGCCCGGGCAGGAGGCTTCGTGCCCGGCATCAACTCAATCTTGTGATCCACCGCTCGCCTTGGTGGTAAGCCCTTAGGTAAATCTTTGGGCATCACATCCTTGAACTCGTCCAAGAATGTTTCCACCTGCTCTGGAACCTTGGTATCTACACGTTCCTCCGGTTCCACAGCATATATAGCCGCCAGGTAGGTCGGATGGCCTTTCTTCCACCCTTTGGCCAACCACATAGCTGAGACATTTTCAACAGGAATCCTCTCCGACTGGTTCAACTCCTTGAACCCTTGCACGAAACAAGGTTTCTTTGGATCTGCGATCATCAATCCAGATAGATTTGGGTGAACAGCTACATTAGCACGCTCAAAGAAATCGTTACCCAATATCACTTCAAAGTCATCCATGGGAATGACCATGACATCCAGAAGTCCCGTCCATTCATCGATCCGAACTCGCACATCCTTTGCCATGCCAAGGATTGGTCGACTCTGGGAATTCACTGCCTTAATGCGGTGATTCTGCTTCTTCACGCACAATCCCAGATTATTCACAACTCGATCAGACACGAAGTTGTGTGTGGTGCCAGTGTCCACCATTGCCACAATCTCCCTGGAGTTCAGTTCCATTGGGACATAGGTCAAAGAAATCGTTACCCAATATCACTTCAAAGTCATCCATGGGAATGACCATGACATCCAGAAGTCCCGTCCATTCATCGATCCGAACTCGCACATCCTTTGCCATGCCAAGGATTGGTCGACTCTGGGAATTCACTGCCTTAATGCGGTGATTCTGCTTCTTCACGCACAATCCCAGATTATTCACAACTCGATCAGACACGAAGTTGTGTGTGGTGCCAGTGTCCACCATTGCCACAATCTCCCTGGAGTTCAGTTCCATTGGGACATAGGTCAATCCGCTTCCTGAGCATGTCTTTTTCCCAGCACGCACAGCACCGAGAACCTGCAAAGGGGCCACCTTCGTTCTGTTCCCACCATCATCAGAATCATCCGACTGATTCACCAATGCCGAGAGTTTCTCCTTCTTGGGACAGTCTTGGGCACGGTGTGGTCCATTGCAAATAAAACAGCCAGGGTGCTTCTTTGGATCCTTCCATTTTGTGTTAGAACTGGAAGCTTTTTCCTTGCCTTTCTCACCCTTCGATGGCTTCTTTGCCTTATCGGACTTCCCAGTAGGTTTGCCACCCTTCGAGGCTTTGTCTTTCGATTTTCCATCCTTCTTTGACTTGCCATCGTCGGTCTTAGACACCTGCAAATCGATCAACGCATCTACCTTTGCCATGGCAGTGGGGAGATCCTGCACTCCCTGCCTTCGAAGTTCCAACTGTGCCCACGACTTCAAACCCCGCATGAAGTTAAATAATTTGTCCACTTCGGACATTCCTATCACGTCCAGCATCAAGGAACTAAATTCCTTCACGTGGTCTCGAACCGAACCTGTCTGTTTGAGGTTGCACAGTGCCTCACAAGCAACCCACGAGGACTTAGTGGGGAGGAACTGCTCCTTCAATTCCCGCTTCAGAGATGACCAGTCTCTGAGTTGTGGTCGCCCGCCAGATTCCACATCTTGCTCTCGGGTCCGCCACCACAGTTTTGCATCCCCAGACAAGTACATGACTACCATCGAGACTCTCTCGCCTTTAGGAATACGAGCAGCATCAAAGTAATGCTCGATGTCCCATCGGAAGTTCTCCAGATCCTTGGAACTCCTGGTGCCATTGAAGGCTTTCGGTTCTGGCACCTTCACTTTGGCCAGCGATCCTTCAGGCTCCGCCACACCACTGGCGAGTGCCTGACGTAGGAGAGTAACATCCTCCTTCATTTGATTTACTTCTGCCCGCAACAATGCCAGCACATCTGCCACTATTCCATACGCCGAACCCAGATCACCAAGGGTCGCTTCAAGAGCCGACACTCGTTCCCTAAGTGCATCCATACGCAACATCAATCAGCAATGCCGAAAATGTTGCCAAATCCTCAAATCCGCACTGAACCGTGCTCTGATACCAACTGTCACAGGGTCGAAAATCACACCAATTTTTTCCTCTCTGTGATGGTGCTAAGCGACCACAGCGCCCTTAGCCAACCAAGCCAACACACGAATCAAGATCGATCGACCGAGGTTAAGCAACAAAGATCAGAAACGAGCAACACGAGTAAGGGAAATCGTAACTCTTCCATTCACAAACTTGGATACACGAGTCTGAAATAAAACCCTTACACAAGCACTCCCGAATCCCGTGATACAAGAGCACTCACCCGAACTAGAGAATCCCAACTCTGTTCGTCACTCACACTGAGTATTGTCTGTCTTCCGCCTATGGCCGAATTCCAGACTATTACATAGGGACCCGAAATTCCCAACCAATCAGACACAAGCACAACTGCCAGAGAAGTTACAGGACACATAAAACTGCCAGGTAACTGCTTCATCATTGGACAACCGCCTGGCCAAAGCAGCTTCGGTCAACGGGTCAACCGTCATCCCATGGTCCGCACCATCATGGTCCATTGAGTCCACCTGAGTGCCACCCACACTCAGTTGGGTCACATGCACCGAGCATGTGCCCATGATTCAACCACCATCGCTTGAGATGCTGCTAGCACGTGGTCACGTTGCTAGCAGCGTGTTGCCCATCATCGCCGCGTGGTAGCGTGCCCAGCAGTAGCACGCTATGGTTTCCGCCACGGTATCCCGCTACACGGTTGCTAGTGACATAGCGTGCTGCTAGCGCTAGCACGCTACAGTATCCGCCACGGTATCCCGCCACGAGGTCACCGGCATAGTAGCGTGCCCCTTGTGCTAGCACGCTACCGTGTCCGCCACGAGGCTTGCTCGAGCACTAGCCGAGCACCTGATCGAACATAACCAAGCCGTCAATAGATCAATAATCGCGCAACATACCGAACACCTGATCGAGCAACACCGCCATGAATTCTAGCCGTGGATCGTGACACCCAACGATCCTCTGATCGAGCATTGCGCTACGTGATCGATCCTGATCGATTACCGTGACGATCATCCATCGCCACACGGTACCACGCTCGTGCCGTTGCGCACACGAGCATCCCAGCATGCTACCATGGATGTGCATCCACACCCTACGCCTTGGTACCGAGGGAGGCTACCACCACATACCCCCTTAAAGAGCTTATTTTAAGTTCTTGCCTTTCGTAGCAGGTGATATTCCCACCAGGGAATTTTACACCAGATACCCGTCGCTGGAACTCGTAGCGCCGCCACACGCCTGAACCACAGTTTTCCCTCTAGCACATAGCATGGCTAGAATGCTACTGAGGGACTTAGCATCCCAGCCAGTATAGATGTCTGAGCATTAAGGGGCTAACGGTAGGCCACTATCCTACCATCGAAAGTTGATAGGGCAGAAATTTGAATGATGCGTCGCCGGCACAATGGTCGTGCGATCCGTCAAGTTATCATGAATCATCAGAGCATCGGGCAAAGCCCCCGTCGACCTTTTATCTAATAAATGCATCCCTTCCAGAAGTCGGGGTTCGTTGCACGTATTAGCTCTAGAATTACTACGGTTATCCGAGTAGTAGATACCCTCAAACAAACTATAACTGATTTAATGAGCCATTCGCAGTTTCACAGTCTGAATTAGTTCATACATGCACATGCATGGCTTAATCGTTGAGACAAGCATATGACTACTGGCAGGATCAACCAGGTAGCATCCATCGACGGCGCTGCGCCCGCCCTTGTGCCTCGCCAGCACTAGGCCGGGAGTGGCATGGACAAGGCACGAGCGTCATTCCAACGAAGCATAACAATCAAGGCACAGGTAGGTCGAGGGCCACGTGCCTATGAAATGTTCTGCATCCGAGAGGCCGAGCTAGCACCCCTGAGGCATCGCAGCACCCATCACTATGGCTGCGTGCGTGGTGCAGGGGAGCCACTGCATTGTCCAACAATCGCCTCGGAAGGCAATCGTTGGAGAGCACACACACGAAGTTAAGTACCGCTCGACACGGTGGACAACACAGGACCCAATTGTAACGCCACGAGGCAAGATGCCTGCAACGTGCATTGAGGACTCGGCGAGCGGATAGTCCAGTGGCCATACCACCACTCAGCCTGCCAGCAAGCACGACCATATCACCACTCACACGCCATCACGCACGCTGGTGCACAGCCACACAAACATACCCGCTGCCACGCTCCGAGGAGTTCCTTGGTCGGGAAAGTGGGTAGCCCGCTAGACCGCGATCGGGTGCTAGACGCTAGAACAAACCAACGCCAGAGCATACCACAAGCAACATAATAACATGATCGAGTAACGCGTGACAGATGATCGAGTAAGGGACGATGGAGCAAGGGATGGTCGATGATCGAGCAGCGTGGCGGAGATTGATAACCGTAGCACGATAGAGATCGATAACCAAAACGTGCCGATCGCGGGGTACATCATTGGGCACCACGAATTGTGCTGCCAAATGATCGTACCCCGGGTTCCAGTGCCGGCCATGAGCACAAGAATGTGCACCCGACCCACCCAGCTAGCTTCGACCACGACCCGGCTACCGGCGATGCCGGAGTTGCCGCGGTGGTCGGTAGTAGTGCTACCAGCACCCAAGCACATGGCTACGCTACGTAGTGATGGATGTGCGGGGGGAGGCATAGCGGGCGTAAGGGGGCACGCTGCACCTCTACCCCCTTAAAGAGCTTATTTTAAGTTTTTCTCCTTCCTGGAACGTGATACTATGACCCCCGAATTCTACACCACCCGCTTCTGCTGGAGCTTTGATCGAGCAAGGGACTGGCATGTTCGAGTACAGCTCGAGTAGTACTCGAGTAAGTTTGTAGCGTGAGCGAGCAGCCCACAGCAGTGATCGAGCAAGCCACGGCAGTGATCGAGCGCTGCTTGAGCAAGGCTAATACCGTGGTCGAGCAAGCCATGGCATTGCTTGAGCAAGGCTGCTATCGTGCTGCTACGCTACCGCGGTACCATGATTGCCGATCCTTGGTCAACTTCCATATCTGGCATGCTTGACTTCCATAAGTGGCTTCTAGGCGTATCCATGATTGCCTCCCCCAATCATGGATTGATTGGATCCATGCCATGATTCCCGTTGCTCCCCATAAGGCAGGTTGTGATCCGGGGACTTGATTGATCCTTCCACCATGGCCCACATCTGCTCCAAGGAACACTGCCAAGCGCTCCATAGCATTTGTAGCACGTATCCCGGGAGATAGCCTCTAGGCTCCACCGCTTCCCGTGTGCCTGCAACCACAGCCATGATCGAGAACCCTTCTCATGATCAAGTACCATCATAGTGCCTTCCTTGAGCAATCATGCGCATCGCGATCCAGCACCTCGACACTTGGTCGATAACGTGCCCTCCCAGCACGTTGCCCGCTACCATGACTTTGAGGCACGCTCATGGTAGGCGGGTCTTGGGATACCACCTCAGGGGTCTAACAGTAGGCCACTATCCTACCATCGAAAGTTGATAGGGCAGAAATTTGAATGATGCGTCGCCGGCACGATGGCCGTGCAATCCGTCAAGTTATCATGAATCATCAGAGCATCAAGCCAAGCCCGCGTCGACCTTTTATCTAATAAATGCATCCCTTCCAGAAGTGGGGGTTCGTTGCACGTATTAGCTCTAGAATTACTACGGTTATCTGAGTAGCAGATACCATCAAACAAACTATAACTGATTTAATGAGCCATTCGCAGTTTCACAGTCCGAATTAGTTCATACTTGCACATGCACGGACAAGCATATGACTACTGGCAGGATCAACCAGGTAGCATCCATCAACGGCGCCGCGCCTGCCCGTGTGCCTCGCCAGCGCTAGGCCGGGAGTGGCACGGACAAGGCACGAGCGTCATTCCAACGAAGCATAACAATCCGGGCACAGGTAGGACGAGGGCCATGTGCCTATGAAATGTTCTGCATCCGAGAGGCCAAGCTAGCACCCCATGATGTGGCTGCGTGCGTGGTGCAGGGGGGCCACTGCATTGTCCAACAATCACCTCGGAAGGCAATCGTTGGAGAGCACACATACGACATTGAGTACCGCTCGACACAGTAGACAACACAGGAACCGACTGTAACGTCACGAGGCAAGACGCCTGCAACGTGCATTGAGGAGTCGGCGAGCGGACAGTCCAGTCGCCATACCACCACTGGGCCTGCCAGCAAGCACGACCATATCACCACTCGCACGTCGTGACACATGCTAGTGCACAGCCACATGAACATACTCGCCGCCCTGCTCCGAGGAGTTCCTCGGTCAGGAAAGTGGGCAGCCCGCTAGACCGCGACCGAGCGCTACACGCGAGAACAAACCAACGCCAGAGCCTACCACGAGCAACGTAATACCATGATCGAGCAACGCGTGAGGGACTATGGAGCAAGGGACGGTCAACGATCGAGCAGTGCGGTGGAGATCAATAACCGTAGCACGGTAGAGATCGATAGCCGAAACGTGCCGATCACGGGGTACATCACTGGGCACCACGAATTGTGCTGCCAAACGATCATACCCCGGGCTGCAGCGCCCGCCACGAGCACAAGAATGTGCACCTGACCCACCTGGCTAGCTTCGACCACGACCCTGCTACCGGCGATGTCGGAGTTGCCGCGGTGGTCGGTAGCAGCGCTACCAGCACCCGAGCACATTGCTACGCTATGTAGCGATGGATGTGCGGCGGGAGGCATAGCGGGCGTAAGGGGGCAGGCTGCACCTCTACCCCCTTAAAGAGCTTATTTTAAGTTTTTCTCCTTCCTAGAAGGTGATATTGTGACCCCCGAATTTTAAACCACCCGCTTCTCCTGGAGCTCTGATCGAGCAAGGGACTGGCATGCTCGAGTACTACTCGAGTAAGTGTGTAGCGTGAGCGAGCAGCCCACAGCAGTGATCGAGCAAGCCACGGCAGTGATTGAGCGCTGCTCAAGCAAGGCTGATACCTTGGTCGAGCAAGCCATGGCATTACTCGAGCAGTGCTCGAGCAAGGCTGCTACCGAGTTGCAGCAAGCCACGGGAGTGATGGATCAGTGCTCGAGCAAGGTTGCTACCGTGCTGCTACACTACCGCGGTATCGTGGTCGAGCAAGGCTGCCGCCGTGCTACCATGGTACTGTGGTCGAGGAAGCTGCTGCAACGCTACCACTACCGTGCTGCTATGCTACCGTGGTACCGTGGTCGAGCAAGGCTGCCGCTGTGCTACCATGGTACCGTGGTCGAGGAAGCTGCTACAACGCTACCGCTACCATGCTGCTACGCTATCGCGGTGCCATGGTCGAGCAAGGCTGCCGCCATGCTACCATGGTACTGTGGTCGACGAAGCTGCTACAATGCTACCATGCTCAAGCAAGGCTGGTACCATGGTCGAGCAATTGCCACGTTAGTGATCGAGTGCTGCTCGAGCAAGGATGCTACCGTGATCCAGCAAGCCACAGCAGCGATCGAGCACTGCTCAAGCAAGGCTGCTACCATTGTACCATGGTCGAGCAATAGCCACGGCAGTGATCGAGTACTGCTCGAGCAAGGATGCTACCGTGCTCGAGCAAGGCACAGTAGTGATCGAGCAAGGTTGTTACCGTGCCACCATGCCACCGTGGTCTAGCAAGGCAGCTACCATGCTGCTGTGCTACTGCGGTACCGTGGTCGTGCAAGGCTGCCACCGTGCTACCGTGGTACTGTGGTCGAGGAAGGTTGCCGCCACGCTGCCGTGCAGTCGAGCAAGGCTGCAGCTATGCTACCGCGCTCGAGCAAGGCTGCTGCCGTGCTACCTTGGTACCGTCGTAGAGCAAGGCTGCTATTGCGGTACCGTGGTCGAGTAGTGCTCAAGCAGGGCTGCTACCATGCTCGAGCAAGCCACGGCAGTGATCGAGCAGTGCTTGAGCAGGCTGCTACCGTGATCAAGTAGTGCTCGACCAGGGCTGCTACCGTGCTGCCGTGCTACCATGGTCGAGCAAGCTAGCGTGGCACCCTGGTCGAGCAAGGCTGAAGCCGTACTACCGTGCTCGAGTATGGTTGTTGTTGTGCTGCTGTGGTACCGTGGTCGAGCAACCAATGGCAGTGCTCGAGCAAGGTTGCTACCGTGGTTGAGCAAGCTATCGTGGTACCGCAGTTGAGCAAGGCGGCAGCCGTGTTACCGTGCTCGAGTGGGGCTGTTGCCATGTCACCACAGTACCCTGGTCGAGCAAGGCTGCTACCATGCTACCATGCTCGAGCAAGGCTGCTACCGTGCTACCATGCTCGGGCAAGCCATGACATTGCTTGACCAGTGCTCGAGCAAGCCATGACATTGCTCGACCAGTGCTCTAGCAAGGCTGCTACCGATCGGCAGCAAGGCACGATAGTGATCGAGTAGTGCTTGACCAAGGCTGACACTGTCATCGAGCAAGCCATAGCAGTGATGGAGCAGTGCTTGACCAAGGCTGCTACCGTGATCGAGCAAGCCATAGCAGTAATCGAGCAGTGCCCGAGCAAAGCTGCTACTGTGATCGGGCAGTGCTCGACCAAGGCTACTGCTGTGCTACCTTGGTCGAGCAAGGCTACCACCGTGCTACAGTGGTCTAGGAAGGTTGCTAC